>VZTG01001074.1:598310-722954 GCA_013397845.1 Melanocharis versteri
GGCGGCAGCCGCCCGGCCGCCGGGTCGGGGGCAGGCAGGGAAAAAGGAGCCGGCGGGCAGTGGTCGAGACCAAGCCGAATTTTGACCTCCGGCATCCAGTTCTAATGCCCCAACTGAGAACGAGTCTAGCCACTCTTGCCATGCCGGAGAAGAAGAAGGGAGAAAGCTGAAATGAGAAATGAGACAGACTGGACATGGGTGTTTGAAATATCCAGTTCCAGTACGTGGAACCAGGGTGGAAGTGGTAAAAACACCAAACATGACTGGGTGTCCTACACTTCTTGGTCTGGATCACCTCCTCAGGCTCCACGTTTCCTGATGAAATGGCCGTTTTTATTGAGGTTCTCTGGAGTGCACAGTTGAAGGGCTAGGACAGAAACCATCACCTTCCCGTTGGAGCTGTGTGCCAGTGATTGGTACTGCTCAGCCTTCAGGGTGTGCTTGGGTGTGGAACTGCTGCTGTGGTTGGTTGGACATGGTTGGACTTCTTCTCCGTTTGATGATCTTGATGGTCAGCTGTAGGATCTCAAGTGCAAGAAGTGCAGGATCTGACAGGTTTCACGTAGACAGTTTCCACTTTGTCATTGTCTTTCAAAGTCTTTAACAGAGGTCATAGCTATGGGATGGCATTGCTCTGTTAGGATGGTATTTTACTGTGTGTGACACAGACCTCCTCTGAAGTGAATAGCACTTAAACTCTCCTATGTGGTGTTAAATTATTGGAAGTACATGATGATCTGAATAGTGTCATTGACCTTTTCCCTCCCATTTTGCGGTATCTATCATTTCACTTTGTTATTTTAAGGATATTGTATGTCAGCTGTATTGCTGTTGTGACTCTAGAATAGCCAGTGGGAGTTCTGTGAACAACAACTTTGACCCAAAAAAGTTAGCGATACAATTTTAGTATTAGTAGTTTCTGGGATGCATAGAAGACCTTTGCCTAGTGTTGTCTGAGTTTTCTTTAGATGTTTGGATTAGTTCTAGAAAGAAATAGAGCTAGTTTGTCTTAGGCTAATGGTAGCCATGCTGGTTTAGCCCTGACTCATCGTTTAAAAATTCTGCTGTTTTATGATCCTTGTGTTGTAAAATGATGACGTTTGGTGGTTGGTTGTGGGCTGTGTCACTGTGTGACATCCAGGTGAAGTTGCTTGAGAAGTCACCTGGTGTGTTCTGTGAGGGAGCAGACTCACAGCCCAGTTTGCAGGCAGTGTTAGACCCAGTCTCTTCGTAGGCATTTGCACGGAAGAATGTGAATTTTCGGTACTGTGGTTCAGAGCCTCTGAATCACTTCCTTTCTTTGTTACTCTATTCGAAATACATTTGCTTATCATTGTACAATATGGAAGAATTGTCTCCACCAGAACAGGTAGGTGGAAGAAGTGTGGCTGTTTTTTTCTTGCAGTGTGACGTGTCTGGAAAATGACCTCAACTGGTCATGGTGTAAAATCTTCATCTACATGTTGGACATGTGGCAAAAAGTATGTGCAGGGCTTCAGTTATCAATCCATTTGCATTTTGCATCTTCAGTGGGAAGTTCTCCATGACAGAGGTCAGAAGAAATGTCTAGAAAGCTGAAGAGTTTGTATGTCTAATAAGCAGCAACTGTACACATGGTAGTGGCTTCATTTCAAAAATGACTCAGTTTTGCCGCCCTGCTTTTTCCCCTTCCCAAAAAGCAACTGCATCCTGTGGATTTATTAGAAAGTAGCTCTTAGAGCTGGGATGTCCCACACCAGTTTGCCTGCAAGATGAAGCGCTTTGTGCCCACAGAGCAGTCCAAGTTCTCAAACAAGTAAAATGTTATGTGGGTTGCAAGATGACTATTAAACAGTTTAAGGATTTTACCTTGAAATAATTTGGGGTTGCAGGTGTAAATAAACAATTTAGGTTTTATGGTGACATTCCAAAGGTATAGTGCACTCCTGATTCCCCTCTGACTCCTCAGTAATATCCAAATCCTTCAAGGATTCTTACTGAACTTCATCAAGTAAAACCAATAATTAACTCTGCAAGTTGGAGAATTTAATACTGGCCGCAAAATTATTTTTAAAGCCAATCACGATATAGAAACCCTGATACAGCACATGGAAAAAGTACAGTGTGTATATTGCCTATATGAACTATCATACTTTGGTGGCACCCAAGAAACTTTTATAAATTTTGAAGTTTTGAAAATAAATGTGCATATTTATCCTGTCAGTTCATTCATTTTCTACTGTCGTGTTATTTTAAAAGGCTTTTCAACCTTTTAAACTTAAAGATAAATTCAATTACTGTCTTTATATTGAAGCAAAATAAGATCATAGACAAAATAACCTCAGTGTTTGGTTAGGTAGGTGCCTTTTTCTAGTTAGAAATGGCTTTTAATCTGGAATACATCCTATTACATTTGGGTTAGGACTGTGGAACAGGTACTGATTTATTCTAGAAGCAAAAGAACACCCATTAGGAGTTCTGTGTTTACTGGTAGTCAGTTCTAGACCTGTGTGTTAGAACCAAGACACTTTACAGCTAAAGATAATTATTCCATTATATGGTAAAATGTAGGTGTTAGTTTTGATGTTTTTAAGTACATTTTTTTTTCCTTTATCAGTAAGGAATGTCGTGTGTGTTTTAGTGTAATTCTTGGGCTATACGGAATACTGGTTTGGCTTTGACTTCCATGTGCTTATGATTTCAAGCTTTTATGAGTGGGTGAAAGTGTCATGGCATATTCCTTTTTTTTTCCTTGCTTTTCCTCTTAAGAGGTAACCTGTTAAGTATTAAAGACCTATGGTGCATGCTTCCTTAGAAATAATAATCTGAAAATAAAGGACTGTCAAAAAGGGTCTTCAGAGTAGCCTTCATTAAGGCAGCCCTGGTTTGCCTCGTATTTCACAATACACTGTTGGATGCATTGACAGGAAATACTCACTCATTTTGGGAACAGACAGAAAGGGAAATGTATTTACTCTTAAATACCAAGTTTGTTGATTTCACATTAAAGTTGTCAGTAACTTGAAGTAACATTTTTCATTTTCCATGTACAATTTGTTACATTATCTGAACCTAGACAGTTATCTCTCAGACTCTGGTATTTTAAGTCTATGAGATGGCTTTAGAGGGGAAAAAATTCCATATGAACAGTGCTTGTAATGTTTTTTTCTTAGCCCAGAGCATCCTGTTTACTGCAGTAAAACCCCCTTTAGTGATGAATATGTGAATCAGTTATCAGTCACACAGTGATGCTCTTTAAGCTCATCTCGATGCTTTTTTATTTAATATTTTGGGGGGAATTTATGCAATGAACACCATTAGACTTTCAGGAGTGATGATGTTGAAGTCTGAAGTGGTATTTTACCGTTGTGTCAGATTGTATTTCAACACCTTTGGTAAGTGATCTAAAGATTACAGCCAAATCTCTGAAGTGGACTTTACATGTATGCATTTCTGGATCACAATAATAAAACCGGTCTTTAAAGCTCAATAGTTATTGCATTAAAGGCAAAAAGTGACATTTTTTAAAATGGCATCTTCTCACTGAAATGATGCAATGCCCATGGACAGGAGCATGTCCACCACAGTGACACATTTCAATTCAGTCTTAGTCTGTTTATGCAGCAGTGTAAGAATGAGCTGCAGTTTATTTCAGCTCACGTGATCCACCAGAAAGATAATGTACTTCCAGATAATTGCAACATTTCCCATTTATACCTGCACTCAGGTACCAGCAAAGTCAAAACTTGAAGATAATAATGGCACTGTTTGGGCTGCTGAATCCCTATGACATGTGGAGACATGCAGATGAGAGAGAACAGGGTTGAACTTTTGGATTCAAGGTTTGGCTTGAGATGCAGGGTTTAGAAAATCATCTTTGCTTTACAAGGAAATGCAAATTTTTGAGCATTGTTCTTTCCATCTTGTATCTCTTTCAATGGAGTCACTTTTTAGCAGAGATACATACTTAAACCTGCTTATTGAACTGAAAAGCAGAAATCTATTTTTTAATTATTTCACATGTGTATTTTCTAACACAGAGGTGACTTGGAAGAAGATGGTGTATTTTCGTAAAGGTTATTATTTCTCTTATCAACCTCTGTATTGATACAACTGGTCTGTGGTGAAGGAATAGGGCTGACTTCACAAGCAGAAAACAGTGGCTTGAAGTAGGATTTGGGGAATAGAGAACAGTTAAGCACATACTCCTTCTGTACACTGGCAAGCTGTGGATGCAATGCTGATTTCAGTAATACTGAGCTGGCACTCACAAGCTCTAAGATTTGGTCATCTGTAAGTAACACCTTTTCTTTTTTTTAGTGGAAAAGCTTTACTAACAACTATTCTGAAGAATCGGCTATTTATCAATACATTATCATTAATCTGTTCTCAACATCAGTGTTTAGAAGACAACTGTTCTCAAAATCAAGTAACCTCTGAGCAGTATTGCCTTCAGTCAGAAATCCAAAAATTTTGTTGCCTGATGAAAGTTTTCAGGACTCTGTTCCAAATGTGGTATGATTTGCAGTGCAGACTGTATTCTTCAATCCTAAACTGGGCAATCATCTGAGGTATAAACTGAGGTATAAAGACAGTAACAAAGAGTTAACCAGAGCTCCCTTCTGCCCAGGTCTTGGGACTTCTCTGAATTGAAGTTACTGAGCGAGGTTCGAAAGTGTACCTGGATAACTCTGGCAATATTCATTCTCTTACTAAGAAATTCCAGCGTAGAGCTGCTTATGGAACATTGCAGTGCCCATGATGACTGTCTTGTTTACCTACAGCATCACTGTTACCACGAGCCCAACTTCCTCATTACATTGTAAACTGCTGAGCATATTTTGGGACACTGAAAAACCAATTGATTTCTTGTTACAATCTTGATAAAGTGTTTTATCTGGCCCAAGGGTAGCTTGCTTCAAGGTGCAAGTCTTAAGTGTGCTCCTGCTTGGGAGGGACACTGAAATACGCCCTTGTCACTCTTAAAATCCTGAATATTTGAAGTGAAGGTACCACCAAAGCCACTGAACTGAACAGGCTTCCTTCCCTCCAGTGTCCAGGTTCAGTGCCCATAACTATCCAAAGATTAAAATTGCATCATTTTTTATAATACTTCCTGAATGACAAATACAGTGCTTTATTTTGGGCTGGTCTTTGATTGAATATTAAAATCCAGCAATAAACTCATTGTTTAGTAATTGCTTCTGAAAGTTAGAATGTTTAGAGACAGCTCAAATAATGGCAAAATTTAAGTGTGGTCTAATATTGAAAGAAATGGGCTAATTATTTTTTTAAAATCAATGGAGTGATTGTGTTGGCCAGCTATGTTGTAAATAGCATTTCTTTGTCCATTCATTTGACTTTTAGCATTAGTACCGTTTCTTGGCTCTGTACATTTTCATCAGTGCAATCCCTTTTTGTTGTTCTTTCTTATCCGTATATTTTTCAGATAGTTTTTGCAGCACGTTTTATGGCACTGGCAAAAAAAAAATTATAAAATAGTTAACTGTTTCTTGCATTCAAACTAATAGAACAATATAATTAAAGTCAAATGTTTGTAATGTATATTCATGCAAATACAAATATTTTGGTTTTGACGAAAGGAAATTCATCCTTTCTGTCTGTTGAATTACAATGTGACACTCTTTGTTTATTATTTAAACTTTACATTGGTAATATTGCAACACTAAATGGAAACACACTTCAGTCTGTTTTCTTCTATTACACAGAGCAAATGTAGATTACAGTACTATTTCAATACTATCTCATTATGAGTCCTGATATAAAGTATGGCTGCAAATCTAGTAGGTCTCTGAAGACTTTCACAAGAAATTGATATGATTGACCTGTGTAGAAAAGAATGATTCTTCTCATGCCTCACCAAAAAGAGGAATTAGGTTGACTCTTACAAAATGGTAAAGGGTAGCAGTATGAGCAGGAGACTACAACAAAACACTAAAACAAAACCAGCATTTAAAACATCTGTCAGAAGGACACTTTTATATGAAAATAGCAGTTCCCTTACTTGGGCTTTCCTAGTTGTCTCACAGAATACTCCCAACATTCGCACCCCATTCCTTCAGAGGAGCAAACCAGAAACAATGAGGATATTTTCTTCCTTCAGGTTCTTCACTGCAGTTATTTAGATTTTGTTGCAGTTTTGTGAAATCACCTTCTATTAATCACTTATATGTGCTCATACCCAATGGATTAAGAAGGAATGCGAGGGACTACACAGTGCTAAGTTTGAGCTCCATTGCATGCAGATTAGTAGCACCTGTCAAAAGAAATAATATTAGCAGATATATGGGAACATGTCTTGGTTTGGACAAGAGTTAACACTTTTATAGGACATCTCACAGATCTCTTAGTCAACATTTAGAGAAGAATGACTCTGGCTGGTGTAAATGGTTTTTCAAAAAACCTTTTTGTAAGACCCCACAGGAGCAGCTGGTAACAAAAGCAAGCTATGGTCCGGAAGGATTGGTCATCTCTTAGACTATCTGGTTTATGGAGAGATGTCTGTGAATAGAGGTTTCAAACACTGGTATTGGGACCCGTGTTCTACAGCAGAGCCATCAATTACTTGCAAAATAATCACATTTATTCTTGATAATTTATAGATTATTATTATTATTATAATTGTCAAGACAAAGGTTGACAGTGAAGATCTGAATGACAGCAACTGAAATTCAGTGTTTACAAATGCAAGCTAATGATCAAAGGAAAAGTAATCCTGACTATATATGCATAAAAATGAGCCCTGAAGAAGCTGTTACTATTCTGGAGAAATCTTGGAATCATTGCGGAAGGTTTCTGGGTGTGTCCATGTTAGTATTTTAATTTGGATCACGTGCATGTTTTTGAAGTGAATCTCCCTGTGATCCCCAGTTGCCACACCTTTGTTTGCATCATAGCATTGTCTTGGAGAGCAGTGACCACACTCCCTTCCAAAGAAACCAAACCAGAAAATGTGTTTCAGCCCCTAATGGGTGTCCAGTCCGTGGGACCAGACTTCTGGCAAACAGAAGCTTACATGTTATTAAAAAAGCAATTGAGAATGCAAGAGAAGATGATCATCCTTGTGTCCCTGGGGAACCTGGTACTTCCACCTCTGCAGTACTGCACCCACTGCCAGGAGACTCAGAACTAGAAGTAAGTAATGCAGAGAAGGGCCATGAGGATGTTGCAGGAGATAGAGTGGCTGTCAGTGAAATGACACCTTGTGACAACTTTCTGGCTGAGTAAAGAAGTGATTGAATGGTATGGAAAAGACAGATGGGGGATGTTTAGTTAAGTCAGAGATGAATGCTATTTCTCATTGCACAAGAAAAGATATGCAGCAAAGGAAATAATTAGGCAAGTGATGGAGACAAGGGAAGTACTTCACAGTATTTAAATCTTGGAACTCTTTGCCATGGGATATTGTGGAAATCAGAATTGTAAATGGTTTCAAAGAATGGTAAAACAGGTTCTTGGTGGATTGATCCCTTTATACTTTTCAGCACAAACCAATCTTTAAACTGCTAATCATGAGAAGCTGTGAGGGCAGAGCAAGGGCAGCACTTACTCTACAGATGCTGTTTCCTAAGCATCCAGTACTAATTTCTGTTTGAATATACAACACATTGAGCTAAGTGGACCTTTAGTCTGACCTCGTATGGCAGTTCTTAGTTTTGTACTTACTACAGTCATTAAACAAACATAGTTATTGACTAAGGTGTTGATACGGTCTGCAGAGATCACAAACACACTTGCCTTACAAGCTGTTTCCCAGTATTCTAATTCCTAACCCTTGTCAATTAATATCTTTGCAAAGCAAAGGACAGATCAGAATAGTGGGTTCAGTTTCTGCTTTAAAGCCCTCACAGTCTAGATTTAGAATCATAGAATCATTAAGATTGGAAAAGTCTTCTGAGACCATTGAGTCCAACCATTAACCCAGCACCACCGTGTTCACCGCTAAACCATGTCCCCAGGTGCCACATCCACACACCTTGTGAACACTTCCAGGGATGGTGATTCCACCACTGCCCAGGGCAGCCTATTCCAGACTTTAACAAGTTGCAGTGTGTGGTAGAAGCAAACAAAAGAGTAGAAAAAGAGAGGAGGTGATGAAGTAACATTGAATCAAACACACGTAATAAAAATGAAGTTTTGGCTCCTTGTTGTAGCTCTGCTTAATAACTGGGGTTAAAGGGTTAAAGATAAACTAGAAAACATTCCAGTAAATGCATGGCATGAGGCAAATGATTGAGTCAATGTTACTGGAAAGTTACATTAATGGAATGATATGTTTCTGATGAACAAAACCAGGTTTCTGCTATGAGAAAAGCATTTCAGCATCTAAAAGGGTTTATCCACAGCTTTCCCACATTTATGGTTTTGGATGGTATTCATAGACTTCCTTAATACTGTACAGAATTGTCAATCTGCCTTACCTGAATATACATCAAAAAGCCACTAACTTTTTACAAACCCATCAAGTGGTTATTCTGTTGTTTGTTTTTTATTCCAGAAACGGTGATTACTAATATACTGATACATAAACAGTCTAATTTCTAACTGACCAGCCTTACCTGTCAAATTCTTTCACACATACACAATGAACTTTTTTGTGACGTCATTTGGCAGTCACTCCAACAAAGGGGAAAGCGTTGCCCATGTATCTTACTATTCTTAGTAATACGAGAGATCTCAAAATATTTTAAGCAACTACTTTGTAAAATTTGTTAGACTCTGCTAGTGGACTTGCCTTTAAGTGTTATGCAGTTGAAATTTGCTCTCATATTTTTTTTGTTTTTTGGGGGACAGTTTTTCGAAATATGAAATGACATTAATACACCTAAATGAATTTGTCTTCCAGAAATCTTTTGTGATAGGTTTCAGGTGTTTTAGCACAGGAACTCTGACAGGAGAGGTGCTGGAGAAATGTGGAAAAGTAGGGTTCACATGGAAGGAAAAGGCACAGTAATGCTTACAGGGCTTGTAAATGGGTTCTGAGAGAAACTGCAAAGATGTTGATCACAAAGTGTTTTGGTGATTAATGTAAGGGAGGAATAGGAGACTGCAGTGCAAATGGGAATGCATGAATTTAGGATGACACAGCACGGGAAGACCTTCCTTGATGTGAAGTAGCTGAATTTATCTCTACATAAGCAGAGGAAGTAGCAAACTTTTAGGTTCAGCAGTGGTGCAACATAGCAGCAAAGCTTCAAATGAAATAGGAATATGACTCACATTTCAAAATCCATACAGGGAGGAGGAGGGAAACTTTGGATCCCAAATTAAGTATCAGGAACTAGAGGGAAAACTACATTTATGTACCAAAACGACTTCACATGATTCCAAGGGAAATGACCTGGAAGTTCTTGAAGGAATGATAAATACTGGCTAAGGAGGGGCAATTAGAACTTTGGAATTTGTCTGCAGTAAGTGGAAGCAAGAGTCTGTAATAGAGTCCAGGTGCATAAACTCAAGCTTTTCTCAATCTGAAAATTGGAAAAGTTGAGAAAAAACTTCCACTATTGTGTTCCATAAATATTAGCACTGGTTCATCATTTTCTACTGTGCTGACAAGTCAGAACCAATGTACTACAACAGCCAGAAAAGGAGATGGTAGAGATGATGAAGAACTTGACAGTGTTGTAGCACTGTGGTCACTGTTACAGACATAATGCTACTGTTTGCTGCAGATTAATACATGGTGGTATGCAGTGTTTGTACAGTCAGCAAAATACATCATAGTATGGAAACAGTGATAAAAGTAACAGGAAACTGAAAGAAGCAATGAAAAAGATATTATTTCTGGGGTGGTTTTTTGTGGGTGGTTTTTGGGGTATTTTGTTTGTTTTATTTTTTACAGTGGAAATATGAAATGACCACTTTTCTGTCTTTGTGTATAAAAACAGTATGAGACAGGCAATTAAATAGACAGGCAGTTCAGTTAGCAAAATTTAATAAGACTGAATGTTCTTCTAACTTACCTTTATGGTCTGTTAATGTCTTATGTGCAGTAGAAGCTCTAATCATCTGTGCACTGATGATACACAGAAGGTGCAACAGGAACACCAGAGAAAGCTGTGCTTGATAATCTGTTTTTACATATACCAATGAAATAGCTTCTCTTTCACCCTACACACACAGAAACCCTCAGGTTTCTTAAGAAAAGAAAAAGGGTGAGGCCCTTGACCAGCTTTTATGGCTTTCTCAATGCTGCATTTTATTTGCCTCTTGGTGTCAGGAATGGTGATCGTCAATTAACTGTGGGAAATGTGGGTCTCTCAGAGGAAAATATTTGAGTATCAATGTGCTGAGCAACAACTTCAGAGCCCACATTATTTGGATCAGCTCCTTCCTCTACTTTTTGCTGGTTTAGGACCTTCTGTAGCATTTCGTACACAATAGTGACATGTTAGTGCTTTTAGGGCAGCTGAAGTGTAAATACCCCATCAGAATACTCAGCGAGCACGCTGCCTCTGTGGCCTGATGGAATTCAGGAGCATCAGGGAGCTGTGCTCCTCCCATGTCCTCACTCAGCATTTGGAGGCCACTGGAAGGAGACTCATCCACTGCCATTTCACCGGCAGCAAATGACTTCCATTGCCTTTCCCATGCACTTGCATCACGTGATGGGTTAAAGCAGGAGTGCCAAGGTGGCCTTGTCATCTCTCCCTGCTGACTAAGGCCTGTGTGAACAGTCTGTTGTATGGCACTTATCAAATGGATCAAGATAATAAAAATTACAAGCTCCAAGGAAGACACCCTTTTTTTTCATTGTACACATCACAAGTATTGCATTATTATTCTCATCAATCTTTTGTTACACTGAGAATGTGCTTTCATTAAAAAACAGCATGGCTAAACATGTACACTACCAGTTGTAGTTCATAATCTCCTGTGAGCTGCCTCTTGCTGCCTCAGGAAGCATTAAGAAATTGCCAGAATTGATGGAAGACTGTTCTTTCTCCCAGCTGAATAGCATCTCCCCAGCTTTGTCATGGGCACCACAAAGGATGACAGACATTTTTCCTGCATTGTTTGACCATCCTGTGCTTTGGCTTTCTGATATGACATCACTTTCAGTATTTCTAGAGAGTGCCTCTTGGAAGCAGTATCAGGTATTGCAGTGGCACAGGGTGACCACTTACTGACAAGCTGCTGTGGGCTGTGATTTGAATTGTTCTGCAACTGTGCTGCTGTTAGTTTTTGTGCTTCATCCACTCATGTCAAACACCACTGACAACCTGCTCTGTTTAGAAGAAAGGCAAGTCTCCTTTTAGCATGAACTGAACCTTCTATTTGTACCATGAATGATGCAATTTCCTCCCCTGCTATTAACTGCTGCTCTTGTAGCCTATTTAGTTTACAGGGAAAAAAAGGTCTTGCTTACTGATCAATAAGATATGTAGTTTACGTATAGTTTTTATTTTGGATATGCAGTCTGCATTGCTGGTATATCTTAGGTTACACAACCCTTGATTTTCTACAGTCCATTTGAAGATATGTGTCCAAAGGACAGTTGACAAACCAAGGACAATATTTTTTAATGTTTTTTTTATCCCCAAGCCACAAGGCAGAATTCCTTTAGTTAACTGAAATAAATTCTGCTTTAATGTAACACTTCTATAAGATGTTCAGATTCCCTTATTAACTCTAGGATTTTGTGGAGCTCAGAACAGCTTTAACAGAACTTTTCCTAAATATCTTTCTTACTTCATGTCGAGCTGCTGTTGCTCCTGTTACCACCAAAAGGCAGCCATTCCACAATAATAAGCATCTTAAAAGTTGCAGTGTAATGGCAGCTGATCTTTTCAAGTGATGGGTTAGACACTGAGGATGTTGTTTAGTACTGAGAAATCACCAAAGTGTGTTTTGGATGTGCATTTAAATACATACACTTTCACAGGCATTGAGGGGATATCTGGGGATTGCCTACAGATATTTAGTAGTTGATATATCACTTATTCAAGATTTGGAAAGTACTTGAGAAGTAAGCCTCAGGGTTAGCAGAGGAGCTGTGTGATAAGCCTTAGATCTCACAGAAGAACTGATAGCAAGACCTACCTTTTCATTCCCCCTGATTATACGGTAGTGCAATACGGCTTTGCAGAGACAGATACAGCCTAACTGAGGGAGGCAGAGGATGAACCACGGCTGGTTACAGTCAGTTTTGAGGCTTTTTTTTTTTTCCTTTTGAAGTGACTAGTCTGTAGCTCCATTTCTGAGAAGGTTACTTGAACCTGTGACTCAAACAGAGACATCTCTGGATGGGGTAAACCAGTAGCTGCAGCACTTCTGGGACAGAAACTGCCGACTGCTCAGAGCACGTTCCCCTCTGCAAACATGGTGGCAGCTGCTTTCGATCTGTGGCTTCTCACTGCTATTGTGTGAGGGAATCACACTCTGAGTTTCAAGAGCCACAACAGAGAGTAAGTAAAGCTGTGGTTCATTTAGGACTGGGTGTTACTTTAATTAGCTTAATAAATCCTATACAGGACTGAAAGTTTCTTTGGAGTTCTCAGTCCTGCAAAGCAGCACTCTCAGTCTGACCTTTGAGCCTCGTACACTGCAGAGCTCTGAAAAACTGCACCAGTTCTATGCTGCACCAATTTCAGCAACATCAGCAAGCCCAGTGTAAGTAGCTCACCCACTTTAGCAGCTGTTCTCAGCATCAGGTCGATCAGACATTGGACTGCAAAGGCTTCCACTGCCACAGCTCACCATGCTCACAGACACTCACTGGCGTCCAGGAGGTCCACGCTCATGTAGAAACAAAATTATTTGCTTTGTGAAAGAAGTACCCACAGAAGATAAGGAGTTGGAATTTTGTTAACCAAACTCATCACATGATTAAAGCTGAAATGGTCATGAATGTTAATATTGTTCTTGTAGAGCATGAATGGCAAGGATTCATTCCATGTACAGTATGGACACTGAGCTTCAAAGGGAAAAAATAATTGCAGCAGCATTTATCTCACTTTTGGCAAAGCAGGGTGATGAACTGGTATAATTTTTTTTTAAAAGTACTATCACAGCTGTTTTCTGGCTATGTTACAATTTTATTAATGGATGTGTATTGTAAGTTATCTATCCTTGGACAGTCTACTTTGGAACAGTCAGACTAAAGAATTGCTTTTATAAAATTATTTCAGTGTGCTTTAATATCAAATGCTGAGAAATATGGTAGATATACCAAGAAAATTAAAAGCCCTAGGGCTAAATATTTTTATGAAAGTCACTTAAAAAACAGAACTTCAACCAACCAAGTTGACCTTGGTTGTTACAGTGCTGGAGAGCTTTGGTTGTGCACAGCTATGAGTATAGCACTGTTTGAATAACATAACAGAATCTGCCAGTGATGTAAGGTTGTAATACAAAATCTGCAGCTTTTGATTCAGATGATTAGGGAAATGTCCAACATGCCATTAAAGGTTCTCAGGTATCTAAAACCAAAAGATACCTGAGGGTTTGGCCACTAAGTGAAAACATTCACAATTTTCTAGAATGTTCATGGTGCAGAAGGTTGTATCTCTCTTCCAGGAAAAGGATGGCATCCTAGAACACAACAGGATTGCTGCATCTTTCCTTATGGTAGATCTGTGCTGCTCATTTTTGTGTGAGTGTAGCTCAGACAAGCAGTAAATCTCCCATGTGGCATATGGATAAGGCAGTCACTCCACCAGTAGGGATGTACAGTTTGGGCAATACACACAGCCATTTCAAGATCATTCCGAATCCCAAACCGCTTGTTCTATTCTGAAGGCTCTATAAGGAATTTCCTCTCTGCTCATCCCTCCTCTGTGCTCTTCCCATCCCTTCCCTTTGTGCTGCCAGTGGCATTTCCCTGGATGTTGCTGGCCTTTGGGAAGTCACCTGGCAGCCCTGCTGCCCATCTCCAGCTCTCTGGCATCTCACTGCCTCTCTCTACTGCCTCCATGCACAGGAAGGCCTGGAGAATAAGACAGGCTGTCCACAGCTGACTCCACAGAGAACTTGGCCTCAAAACTAAACTTGAGGTGTATTTCTGAACATCATGTAGGCTACGAAAGTGCTGCAAGGACAGGCAACTGTTGCTTATGTACTCCATCAGTCTCCATCACACTCAGCTGCCCTGGACTAGGGAGCTCATGGGCCACTAATGCAAACACTCACTGAATTTACCCCACGGAGTTCCCTGATGATGCAGAACTGGGTTATTTCAGTGGAAATTTATTCACTAGTCATGAATTTCATTTGAGAAAATCATGTAATTTTTGGTTCACTGTCTGCTCTAAAGTGACAGCAGCTCTTTTACATACCCCAACAGGCTCAGCAAACTATTTAGTCAGTTTGAGATTGAGAAGAAAACGCTGTTATGTCTTCATTTCCCAGATGCAGCTGATGGTGAATCACTTTGCCTAGTGAATGGTCTGTCAGGTCAGCAAAACCAACCCCTTTCTTATTTTTGGGCACATATATCCAAAAGACACTTATTCTTTGGATAAAAAATGAATATACTTTACTATGGTAAAAAATATATTAAACACTAACTCAAATTATTCAACTCCTTACAGTTTTGTAATGTTTCGTGCATCTGCTTTGAGAACACTCTTAGAGTGTTCTGTTTCAATTTGTTTAATTGGTATTTTTGAATTAATGGCATAGGGTTTTTAAAAACCCAAACACTGAATTTTTTTAAGTAAATTTTTAATTTTTTATAGATGTGCATCTTTCATAGATGACTCCTTCTTAAGCTTTTGCACTTAGGTAGTCCTATGGCTACATAAATTCAAACACATATTTAGCACTTGAACTTTTTGCAAACGAACAAGGCTGTTGTCCTGTTTCCAGCAGGGTACAGATCTATGCAGATGTAAAGCAGTTTGCAGACAGATGTGGGTAATTATATAGTTGTTTGCTGTGATCTAGTATAGCACAGTGAAAACAGCTCTTTGGCCATGTGACTGAGCACATGGGTACAGATTTAAGACAGTAAGTAATAAACTTTTTGCATACCAGAAATAAAACTGGGGCCCAGAACTGAGCACATCTTACTTGCACTTAATTTGTCCATTTTTGTTAGTGAAAATTGTGCCATTTTAAGAGGAGGTGCGTCGTTTCCTAAGCAATAAAACAAAGAAAATAAGTTACTTATATTGATCTGGTGAATGCAGTTATTATAGTTCCACACTTCATAAAAGTGCTGTCCCCCAATATTATACAAAATAACATGAATTTGAATTTTAAACATAAGTGATGAACCCTAATATGACTCTAAAGCAACTACAAAATTTTAGACAGAGCCATCACATTAGCTCCCAAATTTTACCAAATGTAAAAAAACAGGAAGACCATCTGTTCAGTAAGTTGCAAACCACTTTGCAGGATTGAATGTTTGGAAAATTAAATTAACTAAGAGATATAAAAAGTGCCAGTGGCTGGAAATTTACCCTTCAAAATTAGAGTTGAGACACACTTTTTAACATTAAGGTTATAGTGTTTTATTTATGAGACTTTGATTCACTACCAGCAATGGTGTACTTTCTGTGCATCACTTCAAATTAAGATGACTTACTAATGTGATTTAAGTAAATCAGAATTTGGGACCCCATGCAGAACATGAATGAAGAACGTTCCTGTGCAGCCTCAGATGGGTTCAGTGGGTATAACTGTCCCTTTTGGCCTTCAAATCTGTAACTGTCAGCCTGTAAGTAATGTCATGACACAAATAAGCAAATCTGGGCCCTCTTACTGGAAAGGAACATGGGTTCCTCTTAACATCATGGCTCTGGGACTTCTTTGGTGACCTGGTATGCAAAACTTATTCTAGATCTGTATTTGAGTTTTAATCTACGTTTATTTGGGTTTTTACTGTTATCAAGACACTACATCCCCAAAGGTTTATAGCCACAGAATAAACATTTGTCAAAAAAGGAAAACTTTGGTGACATTGAAAAAAAATTTGTGATATCATATATCATTTACTCCAGAAGGTCACTATTATTTTAATAGTTTTGTGGTTTTCACTTTAGATTGTACTATATGCTAAACACCTAGACTGCTAGAAACCTCAGGCTCAAATGTGCAGAATCTGTCTGTCTCACCATTATTTTTAAAACATTTGATGAACAGTATATTACTAGTTTTTTATGTTAAACGGTGGTTAAAAATCTATAGTTTGAAGAAAGGCATGATGACCAACTGTTGGAGAATGAGTTCTAGTGTGTGAATAAACTATAAAGCGCAGATCACTCTAATGGAGCAGAAACTTCCAGTACTTTATGCTGTTTCAAATAACAAATGATTTCAGACTCTAATTCTTTAGAATTTTACTTTTTTTTCGCTGTACACACAGCATATTTAGATTATCACTGGATGCCCTTCATTGAACAATGCCCACAGTTACTTACATAATTAGATTTAATGTTGCTAACTTATGAGTCTGTGACTAGATGGGCACGAGAAAAGGGAAAGAACCATATCTTGAAGATGGTTTGTTATCCCATACCATTTTTGGGGTTTTTGATCTGTTTTGTTTTGTTTGTGCCCACCCCAGCCCCCATCCTGCCTGGCTCTGGGGCTGTTGCGATAAATGGGAGCCAAGCTGGGGATTCCAGAGGGAATTGGGGATGGGGTGAGAGGCAGCCCTTCTCTTTCGGCATGGGCTGTTCAACTGGACACACACGGCCGGTATCTCTCACCAGGGATCCTGCTGTTTCTGTGCGTTTTGCCTGCCTCTTTTTGGGTATTTTTTTTTGTTTCAGCACTATGACTGAGCTGGCCAGCTTGGCTTCTTTTGCTGCTCTGCTGTCGGGAAGCCCAGAGCCAGCGCGTGCCCGCCAGGACCTGGGAAAATCCTCATATCCCACTGGGGGGCTGCCCCCTCCTCCGTACGGCGCGGACACAGGGACCGGCCAGCGCCGGTGAGAAATCCCNGGGATGGGGCGAGAGGCAGCCCTTCCCTTTCGGCACGGGCTGTTCGACTGGACACACACGGCCGGTATCTCTCACCAGGGATCCTGCTGTTTCTGTGCGTTTTGCCTGCCTCTTTTTGGGTATTTTTTTTTGTTTCGGCACTGTGACTGCGCTGGCCGGCTTGGCTTCTTTTGCTGCTCTGCTGTCGGGAAGCCCAGAGCCAGCGCGTGCCCGCCAGGACCTGGGAAAATCCTCATATCCCACTGGGGGGCTGCCCCCTCCTCCGTACGGCGCGGACACAGGGACCGGCCAGCGCCGGTGAGAAATCCCGGGGAGCCTTTTCTCTGCCGTGTTTGGGGGGGCTGCTGCTGCTCAGTCCCCACCGTGCCTCTACGGCTGCTCCAGGGTTTGTGTTACTGGGAGCTGTTTGGGAGGTTCCGCGGTCCAGCTACAGCTGCGGAGTTTCTGCTGCCTCTTGCTTGCTGCCCCAGGGGATCCGGCCCTGACACTCCGGCTTGCTGCTTCCGAGGTTTCCTGCTACAGCTCCTTTTGCTATGCAGAGGGGCACCAGGATCAGCTGTTCCTGGGGGTTGGTAAAGGAAGCCCCATCTCCATCCCTGTCCGCCGGCTGTGCCGCCATTACCGCCTGAGGGGGAGACGGCCGGGCCCGCGCCACAGCGCCCCCTGCAGGCGCGGGGCGATCATCGCAGCCCCTGCCCGGCCGGGAGCCAGCAGCGCCCCCGCCGGCCGTGACCGGAACTGCACCCAAGGGAAAGTGACAGCCGACAGAGGGCTGGGACTGGGTTTGTGAGGGCTGGAGGGTAAGGTTCCACAATTTCAATATCTAGCCGTTATTCAAATTTTTTTGTTGTTAATAAACAGGGTTTTTTCACTTTTACCCGCTGCTATCCATTTCTCTCATTGGCAGAAGAGAAGGGAGTTACTGAAGCCCTGTCTCCGTAGAGGAAATGCCTGAAATTTGTCTCAAAACCAAGACAAACCAAAATCATAAAATGCAGATTCTGGGGTAAAGAGAGCCTGAAAAATATCTTTGTTCCTTAAATATCCCATTTTTTGGTCATATTTTTTTAAATACCATTTTAAAAAATTGAGACCAAATAGATTTTTTTGTTGAAGATAAATTGCACTTCTGACCCTTACAAAAAATTGAAGTGGCTTATTGATTAACTTGGACAAGACTGTCCATTTTGATACGTATGGTATTATGAAGGGTTTAAAAAATGAGAAAGTACATCACCAAACAACTGAAAGTAGAAAGACTTCAGACATTCAGATTATCTGTAATAAAAATTATCTGATATTCTATGGCCATCAGAGGAATTTATTAAACACATCACAGTGCTCATCTGAGTAAGGAACATTTCCAACAAAATGTAGGAGACATACAGGTGATTCAGACACTTTTTTCTCCCTTACTGTCACCTTCGGAAGACTCTTTCCAGCCATTTAGAGAGAAACTGGAGGCTATTCCATCCATTTTTCCCCAGTGTCATCTAACCGGTATTTGTCCTTACACGTGTCGTAAAATATCTGCGATTCCCTATAAAAGTAATTCACAGGTGCAAACTTGCCCTTTAAAACCTGCACTAACTATTTATGATTGTTGCATCAATGGAATCAGCAAGGCAAGAACTGTAAAGATCCTGGAGCATACGGTGCTGCCTGTGCTGCCTTTGTCCTGTACTGCACAGTCCATGTGACATTCAGCAGCCAAGGGCAAGGTCCTTTCCAGAATAATACCGAATTTTTGCACAGCAAAACTAACATCTCTGTCTTTGGGGCACACTAGGCAATCATTAGCACTTGTCTGACAGGCACTCTGTACTAGATTTTGTGATTAACATATTCTGACCATTTCATTTCAAGAACAAGTCAAACGTTATGGCACGCTACGTATTAAAGGAAAGTGCTCACTGCTCTAAGCTCCACCTGTAATGCTGCTAAATAATAGTAATGATCATTAGTATCCATGTAGTAGGATAGGTTTACATGGTGCTTTGTAACTATGAAAATAACATTTCAGAGTGGTAATTGGGGAAATATATACTCTCTAGGGAAATCCTCTGATTATCTAAAGACAAACTTGGTTTGTTTAAATCCTTCTTGCATGACCACAAAAGTTTCTTGTTTCCTTGGAATTAAAATAAAAAATTTAAACATGTGCACATCATCTTGAAATCTTCAAAACATAAAATACTTTCTTATTATCTAGAAGCCAAGTTTAGTTATTCTAGATACCTTATATTAGTTATTAGCCCTAAAAATATTCCAGAAGGATGAGGTTTATGTTCCTCCATTGGACTACAGCATATAAGCATATATAGCACATTATAAGCATAATAAAAGCAAAACTTTTCCCAGTATTTATCAGTATTTCTGCTGAGGTACTAAGAATATAGCACCTCTCCATCGTGGGTGTTACTGTTTATTTCTGTGATATTCTTTCTATGTATGCCTTTGTACACAACTGCTTTTTGGAGAGAAACAATGGTTGAAGTGTGATCAGAAATTCCGTATGTTATTCCAGAGCCATATAATCCAGGTGTAGTCCTTTTCCCACGTATTCATCTAGTGAGTTTCTTACCCCTCCCAAGTATGCCAGGAACCTTTTGGTCTTGTCAGGCCATTATGCTGCATAATCTGCTCCCAAACGGAAATGCAAGCAGCGAGCACCAGTACAAAATGCACATATACAGCACAAGTTAATCTCAGGAATTTTTCCTATTTTTTATTTCTCACTAGCCTTCAAAACAGATCTGCTTCACCGAAATTTTCATTTTGTACGCTGCTCTACATACAAATTATTTCAATGCACCTTTCCCATTTTCAGCACCAGGTCTGAAATCACAGAGTGAGTGTTCTTTTTGAATGAGGCACATAAAAATAAAGAGAACAATCGAGATGGTGACAAGGAGTAAAAACACAAACTCTGACCTGGAAGCCCCATCTAAGCATCCTATCCTGCAGAACACTCTACTACAACCTCAGCACAAACCTCCAGGACAGGTACAGGAAACACAAGTATATTTTGATTAGCATATTTCCTCTTACCTTTATGGTAAAGGTTTGGAAACCTATCCCTCTTATCCTTGTCTTTAATTCCATCATATTGGATGAAGAGAAAATATACAGCTGTTGCCATGGAGCATGTTGTATGTTCACAACCCAGCTTAGCACATTCCTTGTTCTGCTTATACCACAAATGCTGAATGTTCATTCAAACACTGAAAAGACACTGAGGAATGACTTCACAATGTATCTCAGTATTAAAAACATCCATGTAATGGCCAAGAAAATCTTTTTAACCTTGTGAGCAGCTGACCTTGGTCTTCCAACCCCTCTCTGCTTTGTACATCTCAAAGAGTGGATGGCTCTTGCTGTATGACTGAAGGCTAACAAAACCTGATGGAACCAGGTCAAAGAAAGTTGGAAGTTCAAAGCTGCTCATGGGAAGCTCCCTTCCAGCTGCCTGATGAATCTAAACTCAGATTAATTGAGTCAGTTCACACACACACACACTTCCACAGATTGCACAGAACTTAGTTTTTCCAAATGGAGAGGCTTTTCTAGGTGGAAAAGAATTAATAAAGAATTAGTAAATTATTAGTAAATATTTGAGGCAAAATGTATTATAGAATCATAGAATGATGTAGGTTGGAAGGGACTTCTGGAGATCATCTGATCCAACCCCTTGCTTAAGGCAGCACTGACTTAATTAGGTTACTCAGGGTCTTGCTCAGTCAAGTTCTGAATATCTCTAAGGCTGGATATTCCACAGCCTCTCTGGACATCTGTCCCAGTATTTGACCACATGTATGGTTTGTGCTAGGCATGACAGTGAGGACAGCAGAAGATTATTATTGACTCATTAGAATCAGATTAATTAGCTGTCCAATTCATAAGAGTCCTAGAAGTTAAAAGTCCTTTGTGTAAGCTCATTTGCAAGTGGGATCTTAGTATTAAATGTGACTCAGAGGTTTGTTATACTAAAGTGGGAATTTAAGCTTCCATTCATGAAGTATCTGGAAAACAGTTTGGGTGTTTGAGCACCAATGTGCATTGGTCTCTGCACTAACTCTCAATTAATAACAAGCAGACAGCTGCAGCCTTCCCCAGCTCCAGTTTGTGACTGGCATAGTGCCACGGAAAGAACATACACTAGCCCAGTCCCAGTGAGACAAATGTAAGGAATAAATCTCAGAAAAACCTACATTTATAAAAATATAATTCTATAATTGCCCTATTCTATGGAGGGACGTGGAACAAAGCCCTTTGCCACATCATTGCTGCAAATGCATCCAGGAGCAGCTGAGGTATTCACACAACTGCCAAGTTAGGAATCTGACTAACAAATACATGGAAAATTTCCTCAGTAATATATTCACTACTTACATATTCAATACTGCTTCGAGCATAGGCATTTCTAAATGGTTCCTCAGCTTCATCAGAGTTCCAGTCTCACCCTGACGCTTGGTGGGTCTGCACCATCTCTGAACAGAAACAGAAGGTAGCTGCAGCATGGAGATGTGCACAGTTTTCCACAGGAACCCTTGGAGTGACCTGGCAGGTGTTTGGAGCAGGATGGCGAGGTCTGTACCTCTACACCAGAGAAACCCCAGTGTTGTTCCCTAGGACCTCCCTGAGAGGAGTAATGGATTCCAGTTTATAGCAACCCCTATGGCTGGAAGTACTGCCAACACTTGGCTGAAACCTTATCATCAGGAATCATGATGACCTGAAAGAACTCAGGACTCATCAGTTAACAAGTCCTTGGCTTGAGTGAATTACCAGGGCTGACACAGGACTCGCTGAGATCAAGGAGTGGTGCCCATCTGTAGCCAAAGGCAGCTTTCAGGAGATGTAGGGCCTGAGGAGAGCAGGAGGGTACCTGTGGTTGTCTCCTTGGCAGCACCATCAGTGGCTGTGATGGCAGCTCCTGGGGACTCCTCACTGCCAGAGGAGTTTCAGGGCAGCGTGTGGCCAGAGCCTGCCACGCAGTGTGCTGTAGTCAGCCTGACTCACTGCAGACACGGGGAGAAGCACAGATGTGTCAGTGCCTTTCACCCCTGGAAGCAAATGGCCTCCTCAGAGCCCAGCTAATTGCTCCAAAGCACACTTATGTTAAATCAATGGATATGCTTTCACGCCCTGCATCTCCGTGTTTAGAGCGCTGTCCCCATATTTTAAATGCAGATTTCTCATTAGCTACACTCTCAGATGATTTAAGATGCATCTGTCTGATGAACACTGACAGCTTCATAACTGCCTTTACTGCTGTCCATAAGATAGTTTGTTCCTTCCAAGCACCAGTAGGAAGTTGGTTTTACACTGGGTAGAATTCAAGTCTCAAACACAAATTAAATACGCAGTGAAAACCAATGCAATAATTGAGGCCAAAACTTGGCCTACTGACCCTGCTCATCTGAATGCTATTTCTGAGGGGATAATGATGTATTATTCTTCCTTTTTGACAATTACTCCTTCACAGATAATTTTTGAAATTTTCTGTGCCTTTTTTCTGTGATGTTGCTCTGGTATCCTGGATACTTAGTTGTAATATTCTGTGCTCCTGTCACGCCATTATAGTTGCCTAAAGCATGTTTCTTTATTCCTTTTTCTGCTCTACCTTTCTTTTTGGCTCTTTCCTGTATTCTGCCACCACATTAACTTCATTTGTGTAACCAAGAAAATAAAGAATTCTACTGAATTCTGAAAGAAACCTTTGTGTTTCATGAGTTTTCTTCTCTTATTATCCCACTACTTTACAAACTGCTACTTCAGCTTTTCACTCAAAGGATCACCCCTCAGCCTTCTGTATTGTACAAAGTCATCTATTTTTAGTCCCTTCCCTTTAAAACCTATCTCTGCCTGATATTATTCACAAATTTGACTGTTACTACTTTTGCTATATGGATGTTCCAAACCAGTTGCCCCCATTCTAGTCTGGATAGAAAGTGTGAAGTGCGTATATGATTTATCCTTCTCATATCACCTTATCCCTGTCCAGTCACTCATATAACAAGGTTCTCATATGGACAAGGTTCTACATTTTTTCCTCCCTTCTATTCAGTGATGGGGAGAGATTACTGTCCTCCTTCACATTCAGACCCATCAGCTGGGGATTATTTTTGATTTGCTTCTCTGTCAGGTGTGTATTACTGTCGTCCTGGTTCTGGCCAGGACAGGGTTAATTGTTTGCAGTAGCCAGGAGGGGCATGACCAGTACCCTGATGTTGTTCTATACCACCTCACATCATTGCTGGGGCACGGAAAGGGACTCTCTTCCAGGGAGAAGGGGTTTCTTCAAGTCAAGAAAATGTAGAGGGAGCTGTTTGGTATTCTTTACTTACAGGGAATTTTTCTGTGTGAATTATTTATTTTCTTATACCTCTTGTTGCTGTTACTGTTAATTTTCTTATCTCATTGCTGTTTCAGTAAACTGTTCGTATCTCAACCCATGGTCTTTGCCTTTTGTGCCTCCAGTTGGAGGGGGAGGGGGAGAAGAGCGTGGTTTTAGTGGGAGTACTAAATTGAAGAATATAATTTCTAAGCCATGACAATCATTTAAAAAATAGTTATATCTCCCTGTGTGCAAAAGCTACAAAACACATACTGCCACTGGAGATTCTTTACACAAAAACTGCTGTTTCATATCCCAGATCTTGGAGTAACTACATCTCATTGACCATTTGTCTTGTTTTCCAACCTAGAGCTTTCATTTTTACCAAGCTGTCATTTCAATCCTTGAAAATCTCTGCAAAACTATTGCATTATCCTGCCTTAGACATTGCTGTGAAATCCACTTTGAGCCCTTTAATACAATGGCCACTTGGACTGACCAGTGTCCCCTTGTAACCCCCTCTTGTCCCTCATCTCCTCCTTGCTGTGTCACCTTTGCAGAGCCAGCAAGCCTCCCTCCTCAGCTGGTAAAGCCTCTCTGAACATCTGAAATCCCAAACCCTCAGCACCTATAGGCACACATCTAGTGACGAAGGGCTCCTCAAAACCAAGGCTTTCACATCTCTGTGCTCAGGTTTACCACTTTGCTGTAAAAGGGCTAAGAAAATATTTTTCTACCTACCCCACAAGAACATGTGGTTTGTTTTATGACAGTCGTACCAGTAGCATTTGGAAAGCAGTGACTCACTGAGTGGTACTACAGCAAATAGTTCAAATATTTGTTTATGCAGTATTATAGCTAAACCTTTGTATTTTTTTTTTAATGTGGAATCTTCACTTCTGACTAAGCTTCGGGATGGATGTAGAAGTGTTAAACTGAAGTCCTGGCCTTGAGTTGAATCTGAATGAAGCCCATATGGTGAAGAAAAATACTGGGGGAACTGTACAAAAAACACCAAAAAAAGCCATAACTGAACAAGGTAGAGGAGAAAAAACTGCCAATGAATATAAAAGAAAACAGCATTAATTTTTTTCTAATGATTTCAGGTAAAATTTTAATGTAAATTAATAATTGCTTTCCTCATTTCTGGAGTTGTTTAATGTTGAAGAGCACTTTTAGTGATAGTCATTTTCATTTTTAACCATTACTTACACATTTCGAAATCTGTTTGGAAACATGAGTATTTTTAACAAATTCCAGGCAGTTCTACTGAGAGAACAGTGATCTGTTCATATAAACACTGGTTTGCTTAGAAGTCTCTTCAAGTCGTGCCCCTGTTCCTATAAACTTGTTTTAAAATTAAAACTAAAAACTTCATGGTTTAAATCCCAGGGATTCTTACTTAGATTTTACTTGCATGTAAGTAAATAGGGAATAACTGTGCTGACTTGTAGTACTGTAAAGGAAGTATAGGCAGAATCAGAACCATACTATGTTGTGCCGAGCCCATCTTTCCTGATAAACACACACATTTCCCAAGCACGCGCTCTTAGATGGTAAAAAACTGAAAAATCCCATTGAATTTGGCAGAAATGAGTTGTGCCAGCAAGTTTGTTGTGGGTGTGTTCAGAACTGACCACTTTTTAGCATAAAGGACACCAAGAATTTGGAATATCCTGCTTCTTGCTTTCTTTTCAACTATTAGCACTGAAATACAGTAACGAACTGATTTATCGTACAAAAGAAAACAGAGATTTGATAAATAAAATGTGTCACTGTGCATTAAAATAAACAGAAACCCCCATGCTCTTTGGATTTCCACATATGTTGTATGTGATGATTAATGTCTGTAAGTCAAAGGGATTTAAACCATTTATGGAGGAACAGATCCAAAGAGGTCTCCCCAACATTGCATAACAGTTTTTGATTACGTGGATGCACTCTTGGATTGCGAAGGAAAAATTCATGCCCTTCTTCTGTATAAAGAATATTTTCAAGATTACCTTAACCTTCTGCTATAAAGGATCTTTATTTTTTCATGCACTTTTCTTGCAGCTTTGAAAACTCTCTTGCTTTCCAAATGAAAGCCTAAAACATTTTTAACAAAATGAATGCGTTTAGGAAGGAACAGCTGTTTGCTGTGCAACCTATGAGCAATAAGCCTGGACAGAAATATGTTCTGTATCATGAACGTGTCCAATATGAAAGGGTTTGTATGATGTAACTGTCTACAATGACAGGGAGTACACAGGTTGACCAAAAAGTCTCTTCCTGATCCCTGTGTTATCTGTCAAGTTTCCTGTTCTAGGTGACAATATCAGTTTGTACAAAAACACCCTCCCTCCAGTGCAAGATTCATGTTTATATTCTTATTCCTATTTGCTCCAAAACTCCCAATGATTGTGGCACTTCCCCCACAGGTATAGCTTATACACATCCATTTCAATATCCTAAGCAAAGAAAGTGATGTAGATTACATCCTTAAATTTATAGTAGGAGAGGGAAATGGCTTTAACAGACTGAGAGATTTGAGCACTCAAATTCTGACCAGGAAAAAGCTTTTGGAAACAAAACAAGAGAGGACAGGGTTATGAAAATGGGTCCTGTTTTAGTAGAGTCAGCAGCAGGGACAGATGGGACCAAAGGGGAACCACGTCCCCAGTGTGGGACTGGAGATGCAGCACTAGGACAGGTTTGAAGAGAGTCAGACAAGAACAGCGGAGAGACCAGACCAGAATTTCAGTCTTAGTGAGACTGAATTTCACAGAAAGGTGGGACTTCTGAGAAAACTGGCATAAGGTCACTCAAGATATGAGTGTTCATGGAGGCTGTGGTTGGTTCAGGCCCTCAGCCAGGGCTTCATTGGATCTCCACTGCTAATGAAGGGAAACTCCCTCTGCCGTAAGGCCCCTTACACAAATGTTGCTCAGGGAAGGTAACTAACAAAGTGTACTTATGCAGGGCAAAATGTTGGGCCAGAAAAGTTGGGAATGTAAAAACACCACTTTGAGCAGTAACTTCTAATGGCTGCACCACTACTGTAAATACAACTGATGGCATTGCACTTCTGGTTTTCCATCTAAACCCCAACCATGGAATCTCATAGCAGGAAGCCTCTGCAGTGTTACTGTCTCTCAGGAGGGGAAGATCAAAGGTGCAGGATGGGGAGCAGCAGGAGATCTTACAGCATTTATTTGTTCTGTTGTAAGTATTCCCATGTCTGTGTTGGAGGACGCATACACCTAACGCAGTGGTTTCCATACCAGGGATTTCCATACCAGGCTGATAGGCTTTTCCCAGTGAAAATGCAGAAGTTCCAGGAGTTCCCTACTAAGTTTAACACCTCTTCTAATTCTAAGAAAATTGGAAAACAGACAATTAAAACCTCATTGCTTAAAAAGGAAAAAAAGGAACTGAATAAAAAGCAGTGTCTTTTGACGTTAATGGGGTGTTCGCTGGTTTTCCTGGGATTATGTCATTTGATGTTTTGCCTATGAGTAATTCAGATGAGGAATGGCTTCCCTTTCATTTTTGAGACTACCTATCCTTTTCACTTCCCTTTTGACCTTCCAGGTAACAAAACAAATTTAGTACTGAGGGGCTTTCATAGCTGGACCTACTCCATGGGTCAGATTCTGAAGAGAGTCCCAGCAGCCATTCCACTGTTATTTTTCTAACATGAATACTGGCTGTTTCAGAAGTTATGTTACCATATTTTTTGTACATCTGGAACAAATGCTTCAATTACCAGATTTTGAGAAATCAAATAGAAATACAAGAGAAACAAAAACAAGTTACGAAGACAAGAAGGCAAGAGATTTACTGCTAATGAGATACAGTATTTCTCAAAGCAAAGGTAACAAAAAGGGGAAGTTAGGGCAACACCGAATTTTTAAAAGACAAACATGTTGAATCAGATGGCCTTTATCTCTCTCAGAAATCTTACTGCCTTTCCTTCCTTGGCACTTTCTTCAAATACCCTTCCAACACCCTGAGGCACAACATGGGACAAAGACCTCCAATGGAAAAAAACCCACATAAACCAGTACAAGTCCTCTAATCACAGTAATGAAAGGCAGTTTTTCTAGTGTCTTTCATGCAGTCACTCAGATGCTCTGAAGAGCTCACTAACAGACACCATCTGAACACCACCGATTACATTTTTAATTGCTTACATGGATGTGTGTGGCAAGAAGAGGAGATGATATGTATTTATTTTGGAAATCACTAAGTAGATATGCAACTTTCCAAACCTTTCTAGAAGTTCACTGATCTCCCAGAAGGTGTCTTCTGGGAGCACAAGGATTTTTATTTATGCTCTTCAGAGCTGTGAACTGAGATGAGTATGCTGTGCTTTGACTTTATAGGTACAGCTTTAGAAATAATTCCATAGGAATTATCCTTTTTTTAACTTAGCCTAGACTTAATTTTTTTGGTAAGCAAACAATGACATTGTGCAGTTAAATTATTTTGACACAGAATTCTCTGTGAAGGAAGGGTGGGGGGGGTCGTTGTAGTCTGCATATATAAGCAAAACACATTTATGAAGCTCTAGATATTTGTACTTTAATTCACTAATGTATTTTTTTTAATTTCACATGAAGTTTAGAATGCAGATATATTTTTAAAGGCTTTTTATTTATGACTTCCATCCTAGTTTGTGCAGCTGTTTATAGATTTAGGTTTAAGGCTACTTGGAAGTTAAAAAATGTGTTGCAAATGCATTTCCACAGATGCCATGTTCTCATTCTATTTGTTCTCTTTAAAAGTATTTATATGGTAAGATATCAGAACCTCAGTTCATCCAGAATTAGCCAGCAGGGGCAGGGAGAGAGACAATCCAGGGAAGGGATGGTATATGACTTTTCTAGCAATCTTTTAACTGAGACACCTCTACAAAGTTTGTTTGTAGTCATTGCACTTTTATTAAATTTAACTCCTTAGTTTTCTAAAGCAAATCTAGTGATATCATGGATTTGGCAACTGTAACTACCAGGGTCACTTTCGGGAACATATTACTCAGTTCTGATTAAAGATGGAACTGAGAGGGAAAATGGAAAATGAGACACTGAAGCCCTAGCTATTTTCTGCATGTTCTCAGAACCATGTACTGCTTATTCTAGGGGAGGAATTAAAGTATTATTTCTATTAATCACTAGCTGTCTGAGAATTATTTTTCATTAAGAAAACTGATATGATTTGTGCAACCTTAAGTAAATACAGAAAGATTATTATTTCACATAGTACCTGTTAAAACAAATACACATCATTAAAAAAACAAAGTAGTGATATTTGTTGTTACTGTAGACTGTGGATAGAAGGAGAATGAGACAAACAGTAGCAGGTGTGGCTAAAACCCTGATATTTATGCCTCCACTGAAGCACTTCCCAGTGGCACTCTAAAGGGGATAAATATTACTGAAGAACTTAAAGCCCTTCGATAGAAAAGGGACCATGTTGAGAGGTCAAGTATGTTTGATGCCTCCCTCAGATGCATTCAGTGAACAATGAGGCAGTAATGAGGAGAGGAAAATATCTACTCAGACTTTTTATGCATCATTAGTCAAGCCAGTGGGTATTATGGTTGAACTAAAAAAATCAAGGAAAACAAACTAATTTTGGATTAAACCACATTTTTTTCATTTTCTCCCCAACAAAACAATAAACTGAAAAGAGGGTTGACCAGAAACAAAACATTTTGTCTTCAATTTATTTAGTCCTTCTTTATTTTAGTTAGTTGAGTTTGAACATTGATAGTTTTGTTCTGAAAATGCTGTAATGAAATGGTTAGTCTTTCCCAAATATATTTGCTTTTTGAATGTTTTTTCAGAAAGTATTTATTAAATTTGACCCAATTTCATAAATACTTTTAGTCTCCCTCCATGATGTGTTTAACTGGTTAATCACATTCTCCATTGCCATTATTTTGTTTCCCAGGAACAAAAACTACTCATATTTTCTCCTTTTATCCTCTTATTTGAGATTCAGGATGCCTCATCACCAAAATACTTGAGTGTTTTCCATATTAAAAAACGCCCTCCACAAAACCTCTTCACATAGAGCAACAATGTGAAAATAAGAAATCTGTGTAGTTAAAGGTATGTGCACAAGTGAAAAAAGCTGACGGTGGAGAGATGGTCTTTGTATGTTATCCCAAAAAAGGTATTTGTCCATCCTTTCTGAGGTTCTTCCTTCAGTGAGCAAGTTGAGGAACAAACCTGGTGCAATCTCTCAAATCAAAGACAAGTAACACCCAAGTAGCACCAACCTGACACAGAGTTTGTGTTCCAAGTCCAAAGTCCTGAATTAAAAGGGAGGGGAATGCATGTGTTGTTTATCTGGTACAGGCAGAAAAGCAGTAACCCAGACTCTCCAGTACTGATAGCTGTGGTCTACTGAGTTTAGCAACAATTTAAGTTTTTCCCCAGGACATACATGTATGTGTTTTGCTCCTTGGTATAGCAAACTGCAGTAATTAAGGTAACAAATCCACAGGCAGCCCACACGGATTTCCACGGTTCAATGTACAGTTTTTCTGGCTAGTCCCTGATAGGAAGATGAAAGTATTTTAAAGCCAAAGATAATTTGGACAGCTGCTTTCTATAAAGTCAACAAGATCATAGTAAGTCTGCTATTAGTCTGACAATTGAAAGCCACACATCCCACATGAGGACAAAAAAAAATGCCAGTTCATTTATTTTGTGAAGCCTTTTCCCTCTTTTCAGACAAATGATCTCAAACTTGCCCAGGCTGAGCTTCAGTTAATTGTTTTGCCTCTCTGAGCAATCCTGAAGGGGACTGTGCTAAATTCAGAGTAAAGAGGGTGCCTTGCTTTGCTTCTGAGGTGGTTCTGTGTAGATATTTGATAAGTCAGAGCACAGGAAGGAGCTGTTTGGGATGCTGCAGTGGGAGCCCTGGAGATGGAGGAAGGTGTCCACTATGACTCAGAGACAGATATCTTAGCACAGTTCCCATGTAAATGAACTGATATAGAAGTATAATGTTTAGTTGCTAATTACATTTAGACTCCTTTGGGGAACCCACCAAGATTTCTATGAATGTACAGTTCCAGCCAGAGAACAGACAGAATTAATCCACTGGTTTGCTCTAACAAGGGACCTGAAATGAACAATTACTTACAGTGCTGTGACTGCCCTTCTTCAAGGTTAAATTCTCCATACAGATTCCACTGTTGTTCTTCACATGAGATGATTTTTCTTTGAAGAGCAGTGAAAGCTATTACATGATCTATCCACTTATTTATTCTTCTAAATTAACAATACTGCTTTGGGTTAATGATAATGATTTTTTTTTTTTCATTAGTGGCATCTTTATCCTTCATAAACCACATATTAAAAACAAAATTTTAAAATTAAAGAATATAAAAATAAAACCTGGGAAAGTCTTTGAAAGTTTCCTTATCATAACTGATCTTCTAGCATTGACTTTTCATGGCAGACATATGTAGCAAAAACAGTTTGTTCTAAAAACCCTCCCTACCTTCCCCACATTACCAAATATTATTCTAACATTTGATTCCTACTGACATTACGACATCTTTCCTGATGACTCGATCTGAATTTCACTTGGTGCAGTTTAACCCCGACTTGCTACCCACTGGTTGTGTTTGGATTTTCCTCTGCATTCTCCCTCTACTTGGGGCTTGACCAGTGTCCAGGTTCCACAGCACCATGATGCTGTTAATTCACATTCAGGGTGCAGTCCCAATACAGTCCCTTAGCCCTTGGTGCAGAAATGTTCCTTACACTGACATTCTCCAGCACAGGCTGATAAAATTCATTCCTTCCATGTAAGAATCCTGCCTTAATGCCCTTTGTTTGCTATTTTATTTTTTAATTGGTACATTCAAAAATTTTGTGTATTTACTCAAATATTGCATTCCTAGAAATACAATTTTTTTTTTAAGTTGGAAGTAGCAAAGTGGATGTACACTACTGCAAACAAGATCTTTGCTGTAAAATACTGCAATTTGTTGTCATCAGTTTTCTGTTCAAGGTAGTTTCAAGACACAAAGAAGACTGGGGAAGCTTATAGGGACATAATACATGTGTGGATTCAGGAGAATGATCAGTAACTAACAAAGCAGCAAAAAAAGCTTTATCTGGCTCTTTGAAACAAGAGGTAGCTGAGGGATGTAACAGTAATAGTCTCATTTTGCAACCAGATTTTCAAAGAAATTGTGCTTTCATCAATGGTCTCAGACTCTCTCTTGTTTCTTCACATTGGAGCTACTGCAAATGCCCAGATTAGATTTGAGGATGTGTTTATGTCTCTGTTAATATTTTCAGAAGGGGCAGTGGCCTTGCTGTCAAAATACCACTGGAGCTCTGCATTTCACTCCTGTACTGCCAGGTCTGTTCATGGGAATTCTTTCTAATACAGTTTTGGTTTTTCCTTTTAGGTAGAGAGGATTGTAGACAAAAGGAAGAACAAGAAGGGCAAATGGGAATATCTCATCAGGTGGAAAGGCTACGGGAGCAATGAAGACACCTGGGAACCTGAACATCACCTGCTCCATTGTGAGGAATTTATCGATGAGTTCAACAGACTACACGTTACCAGAGAAAAGCGATCCAGGCACGGGAAACAGGCCAGCGCGCCGAAATTATTGCGGGAGAGCCGAGGGTCGTCCGTTGAGAAAATATCACATAGACCTTCTGAATCTGGGAAGTCTAAAGGATCAACACACAAAAGGAAGAGAATTAATCCGTCTCATCAAAAACAGAAACGAGGATATGCAGCAAAGCCAGGATCTGCAAATGACAGGGCTGCTAAAACTGTGACTTACCGAACTACTCCCAGCGGTTTACAGATAATGCCACTGAAAAAGCCACATAATGGTCTGCAGAATGGAGATGGCAGCCATGAGAAAGATTCTGGACATTTTGGGAATGGCTCACAGCAGCAAAACATGGATTTAAATGATCATGAAGGAGAACAAAACTTGCCCAGCGTGTTGGAAGTCAGTAACAATTCCCCTGTTGTGAATGGAATTGGTATGTGATTTAAACAATTCCTCTTTGCGGGAGGGGGGTGTTAATTGCAGCAACTGCAAGTAGGGCCCACTCATGGAAAAACTGTTGTCACACAAGTGATATGGTGAGAAGCACGCAAACAAGTTCCACACTTTTCCTATATGTTATACACTTCTTTTTATCAGTTGGCTTCTCTCTTTCCTTTTCCCACGGAGTGACACGAAGCAGTGTGGGCTCTGTCACATGCCTTTGCAGTGTAAATCCCTATGGGAAATGAGGACAGGGTATGGAGTAGGAATGACAACTGAGGTATGTACAATGCTGCAACTTTGGGTTTGTGTATCACCACGTAACAAATCACTACTCAGTTAGGTGTGCCCAAACCCAGTGGTCTAGAGAAACCAGAATTATTTTAGAATTAATACCACTCTTGTTAAAGCGCCCTGGTAAGTGTGGCTGAATAAGATTCAAGTTCTCAGTGTTAATGCTTGTCATAGTCAGGAACACTCAGAACAGCCAGGTCCTTGTCTCTGACAGTGACTGGACACATCAAAAGTCAAAAGACAGACTTTAGAGGAAGGTACAAACAGTCTTGAAGTGAACAAGAAGATAAAGGAAGAATTTCTCTCTAATCCTCATAGTTACTGACTGGCTTAGTTCTCAAAGAATAAAGTTTATATTCTCCATAAAAACTATTCAGCTTAATGGAAATTAAATAGCTTCTCATTATCTGTATGTGCCCAATCTTTTTGGTTTGTTTGTTTTTAACTCTACCAAATTTACAGTCTCGATGGTGTTTTGTGACAGTAATTTCCAGGAGTTAACAATAAGATGCACATTTTATTTGATGAGGTTTTGGGATTTGGGATTTTATTGGGGGAGGTGGGGGGATTGACCTTTACTTTCATTGAATAGCCTCTTGTCCCTGGATGAAGGGATGAAGTGGAGGATGCCCTGTCAGTCAGTAGGCAGCCCCAGCCTATTCAGCCTTCCTACCACCTGGAAGGCTTTACTGATTCCTGAGAGTTTTGAGTATCCTCTTGTGCCATTGGTGTGGGGGGTGGTTTTAATACCTTTTAAAACCAGCAGGAGCTGTTCCAAATTATTTCCTACTGCTTACTGATACAGTGACGATAGAACCTTTGGACAATTATTTTTTCTGCTCTTACACACTGCATAAAGGTTTTCATTGAGTGATCCACAGTTGCTCTTGGTTTTTTTTTTTCCTTCCTTGTTACAGTTAATTTAGAACACAGCTTTATGTATGATCCCTTTCACTGTGCATTTAATCTGCTTTACTGTTGCCAATTCACCTTTTTCTTTTGATTCAGTGAAGCTCTTCAAAGTCTTTCCTAGTTTTCACTCTACTTATTTTGTATTGCCTTCAAATTTTCCTCTCATATTTCTCTTCCCAGTTCATTAATACATACATTAAATAAACTAATCCTTCTGCAGGTCCTTGGGACAGCCAACTTGACATGATGAAAAGTAACCATTTGTTCCAATTATTTATTTTTATTAGCTACTTTCTATAGCCCATGATAGTACTCATTTCCTTAACAGCTTCTGGTGAATTGCCCTGCCAAAAACTTTTCAGAAGTCAACATAAATTATATCCCCCTGCTTTCCATTTTCCACCCTACTAGCAAGCTGGCAAATGCTCCTTGATTTGGGAAGGAGAACTGACCTTGCCCAGTCTTACAGGCTGTATGTGATACTTACTGGGATCTTTCAAACCAGGCATCAAATATGCTATTAAAAACTCCCAAACCAGCAAAATGCATGGTCAGATTTAAATGCATATGTACTCCTGATGATGTCAATGAAATTTAAAGTTAAAGCACTTAAAAGTGGATTTTGGCTTTTGCATTTTGAGGAGCTCGAGCTCATGTACGAATGCTTAAAAACTTCCCTGCTTCTTTAAGACAACTTGCATATCTAATTACAAATGTGTATAAAGTTTTGGTGGGTTTTGTACTGTTTCTAATGAAGTTTTTTTAATAGTTTGTTTTATGTTATTTGTGGGGAAGTTCTGAAACAAAATGTGTCTTTGAAATGCATTAATTCCATATTTTAGAATATTTTGTTTAATGAAGAACTAAAGGGTCACAAAGAACTGTAAGGTCAAATGAGCCTTTCCTTTGTCCCCACAAGAGCTAAAGAACGGCCTCCAGCACCCCTGATTGAATAATCCCTGTCAGAGAGCTCTTATTCAGTGGAAAGCTGCTTTGCCCGAGCAGCCAGGTGTTCTCTCCTGGCCCAAGAGCTGATCTCTGCAGCTCCTTTCAAACAGTTCTTTATGAGAGCTTTTGCATTCTCCAAATCCATCACTTGTGTTCTGTATTTTGCTCCTCTTGCATTCTGCAGGCAAAAGTAAGAGATCTTTAAATCTCTGCCTGGTTCTTCTCTGAAAAGTCCATACTCAGCAGCACTGCCAAGGTCAGAAATCCCTAGAGTCGTGCTGTGTGATATCCAGCACAAGCAGAGTGGAGAAAACTACAAGGAGGAGAGATGAGACTGCCAGAGTAAGAGCAGACAGAAGCTGGTGAAGAAGGGTCAAAATCAAATTACTAGGTTTTTTCTTAATATTGCCCTGGAAGCTTGAGAGAAGCCACATTTCCTGATACAGGGGTCTGAAATGTCAAGTGGAAGAAATTTGCACTACTCTTCCTGAAGCCCAACAATTTCCCTAACTCCCTCAGTATTCTCACTATAACTCACACAGAGGATGCCAGTGTGATTCTGCCCTGTGTCCCGTTATTATCACAGAAACCCACTTTAACTGGGACCGATGCCACACGAAAACCAGGCTGAAATTTTACAAATTACAAATGAAGAAAGTTTCAGAGAAAAATGGCCAGTTTGTTGAGTTACAGAAATTTTGTTCCAAACATCTTGGGTTTCAAAACTTTCTCCAAATCTGAGCCAAGGTCCTAAGGCTGTGTCCCTGGGGAGCGGGAGCAGTGTGGCAGTCTGCTTGGCAGGACTCCCACGTTTAGCTTGGAGGCAGCCAGCTATGCCAGAGGTTTCAGGCAGTCTGCCACTGAGTCTGGAAGTTGAAAGCCTGGCATGCTCCATCAGCGCTCGCAGGGCTCCCAGGCACTAGATGTGGAGCAAAGAGGGAGCCTGGAGGACCTGGTTTGGCTCCCAGAAGCTGTGGCTCCTGGGCAGCCCCGTTCAGAATCTGAGGAAGCAGATATGTGTCAGCTTTGAGATTGCCTGTATGGAACCCAAATGAATGTCAGGCTCATTTCACAGCTAAGTGTAAGACTGCACAGAAAATATGTGTAGAAATTTTAGGTTTGTCTTGAGATGAAGCCTAGATTTAGAAAAGTCAAAAATTCCCTACAATTTGAAAACCCAGCTGTAGGCCCAGCTCTGCTACCAGTGTGGGCCTATGCTTGAAGGTCTCCAAAACCCCACCAACCTGAACCAGAATTGTTTCATATTATAATAATGTTTGCCACCAGTGCATTGAACCAAGCAATATAGACAGTAATGTTTAAACTAGAAGTAATCAAATAATAGCTGTTTTGTTTGTCTGTCCATGCCCGTTCTGTTCAAACAAATAACAGCTGTTTGAAAAACAGCTTTTGATGACTCCTTGAATGAACTTCCACCAGTCTGTTTGGTTTTGTGTACGAAGCCACTTGGGTAGAAGTGTTTCTTCTGCAACCTCTAGACAAAACCCCCAGCAGGAAGTTCTTTATCCCAGAAGCATGAGTGTGTGCACACAGGTGTGTGCACAAAATGGTCAGTGCCCCCAGTGGAGGCCTGGGACCGTGTGGAAGTTGGGACAGATCCTTAATACCAAAGACTGTCTTCTACCTTCTATATGTCCTGCCATAAGGAGAGCAGAATCATCTTTACTGATAGTTATTTAAGTGTCTGCAAATTGGAAAATATTGAAAAACCCTGTGAAGAACACCCATTGATGCTCCGAGGAGCTAACAATACTGTTCTTTCTGATGATATTTGTTGTCTTCTGTTATCACATTTCTGTTTCTCCCCAGATATTGTAATTGAGAGTGATTGTTTTGTCAAGTTTCTTGACAGCATCAAAAAACATCCCCTTTTAATTTTCTCTTTCCTTTTTCTACATCGCTCTGTTTCTGTATCATCTGCTGAAGAATTTCTGCCTGTCATGTATCACTAACCACTGTTTTTCTCCATTATGAAAATCTTTGTAGTCTCATGGTGCCCTTGATTTAAATACTCTCTGAGACTTAGTCACTGCTTCCTCTTGGTTTTTAGCTCATTCTGTTTTATACATTCTGAAAGAATACTGGCAGTAAAAGACAAGCAAACATGCTTGCTCTCTCAGTTTGGATAAAAACTCATTGCTTTTAGATATCTTACAGATGCTCCCTTAGCTGGAGAAGTCAGAAATTATTAGTAAATTAGCAACAGAACACATTTTTTAAGTATGTACAGTATTAACCATTACCTATAAGAAAGACAGAAAAGAGGCAGTTAAAGGCTACTGGGAAGACTGAGGAATGCCAAGCTGCTTTACCAGGGAGAGTGATGGAGCACTGCTTCTTTCACCTAGAAAAATTAAAGCCTCAGCTCCATCATCCTTTCCATTCAGCACAAATGCATACTGCTAATAAAAGCAGCAGTCCAGCTCTCCTTCCCATGACATCCTGATCGTTATTCCCATCCCTCCCTCTGCACCAGTCTTAGTACTCTTGAGGCTACAAGGTGAACCTCATCTGTTTGAAAATTAACCAGTTTTGCAGGGTGAGTTTTCAGCCAGAGCAGATGACCAGGCCAGTTCATGGTGTACTGGGATTGCTGTGGAGGGTGGTGGCACAGGGACTGCACCATTAAACTGGCTCTGATGGAGCACTCAGAAAAGATGTATCTGACAATAACAGGAGCTTGAGGTGTCCTCGACCAGTGAGCAGAAGCAGTGGAAGGAGGTGTGGAGCTCCAAGGCCCCCAAAGCACTGAGGGTCAATGCAATCTTTCCTCACTTTTCTCTCCCACTCTTTGTCCGCCTCAGCTTTTTAGAATATAAATTTCTGATGTATTTTCTGCAATGCCTGGTAGAATGGAGCCCCAGTCTCAAACCCTTTGGCAGTGGTGGAGTACTGTAGAAGATGCAGAGACGGGCAGCTAAAATGAAGAGGATTACAGGAATAAAAGAGGCTTCAGTTAGGAGAGGGGGTGGCTGTGCGGCAGCATGATCAAAGTTTACAAAATTATCAGGGCTTCAGATATACTAAATGCAGCACTGTTGCTCCTGAAATCCCTTGAGAGCAGAACTAGGGACCACTCACTGAAATTGGTGGAACATCAGATAAAAGCACAGATGAAAGAAAATTCTTCCCTGTGTAGCGGCTACCCAACTTCTCAAGCTCATACCACAGGAAGCTGTGGAGACAGACAGCATCAACAGGCTCAGAAGGGGATTAGAGAAATCCATGAAAAGGTCCACAAGCAAACACTGAAGGAAACAGGAGGGATGAGCCCTCTCATATTTCTGTACAACACTTAGGGATGATACTATGGGAAAGGACTGCAGAAAGCACCCAAGCTTGCATTTTCTCCTTAAATAGCATCCTTTACTGCCATCTTTTACTGCCATTCTTGGAGAAGGATTACTGCTTGCAGCAGTGGTCTGGGAACATCTTAGGTGCCCTTAAAAAAATATTGAAGCTTCTTATAAATATAAATGTTGCTTTAAGTATTCCACAAGTTCTACTGCTGATTAAACACAAAGTAATAAATAGATTAAACTCCCAGTAAAGGAAAGGGTATTTTCTCCCATTCTGTTTTCTTTTTGTACTTAGACTGAGCATCAAATACTTACTTACTATTAAGACAGTAAACCACATTTAGATGTATCTAAAGCTTCCGTAGTTAATTTGTGACATCCCTAATTTGTTTCATGTGCGGTATAAATTGCTTTGAGTCTTTGACTATCTCTTTTTGCCTGTCACAGTCATTCTTCACCTTGGCATACTCAGGTGCTGCTCCCCTTGTGTGCACTGAGCAGGCGCTGACTATTGACCATCCTGCAGGGACAATCCCAATGGCTCCAGTGGCTCCAGAACAAACCTGCAGGAGCTCCAGCACCTCCACGCAGCAGACGTGCTAGATTGGCCTGGTTCCACATCAGTGTTGTCTTTAGAGTGTGCTGATCATTTTCTCCAGTTTATCGGATTAAACAAGATTACAGGGATGCACTGGAGACACGGAAACAACACTATATATTGTTCTGTTAATGGTCCACTTTTGGAAATGGCACTTTTTCATTCATGTTTCTCTCATATTTAACTTAGATCTTTCCTCTGGTCAAATTTCTTTCAGATAGCATCCAGGTAGTTAAAATGCTGTGATAAGATCTATAGTTTCTTGCATCATATATTCATTTACAAACAGAATACATAAAGAAGAATAAAGCAAACCAAAAAATTACTGTGAGGCTTTTTGTTGAGCTGGATTATCTGAGTGAATTAATCTTCTACTATTCTCTTACCATCTGTATTCAAAATAGATGTGGCATAATCTTCCACACTAGGTAGATAATCAGTACAGTTAGTCTGACACACCTTTCATTCAATGGGGATTTGTGCCTCTGATTTTATAAGTTCTTTACACTTTTTTGGGAGTTTGAAATCACTACAATTCAGTAGCTTATTGCTGGTTAAGTGCTGAATAGATAAAAATGCAGTATTTAATAGCCTGCCTCAGTCAAAGAGTTAATTCATTCCACTGCATTATTCCCAGTGACATTGGTGTTCTATCAGTAATTTCACAAGTTGAAAGAATACATGTTTGTAAGAATACATGTCAAAGTAGATGCAGTAGCAAAACCTTAGGAAAAAGAAGAAACGTGCCATAGGAAATTATTCATAACATTTAAAGTTCAAGCATATAGTAATTTCTACACTTGTAGACACTTTTTGACAAGAAAACAAATTTCCAACTCTTCTGCTTTCAAATGATTTTCTTAAAGTGGTGATCTAATGGAATTTGGCCATGCTTGCATTGCACCAGGTAAATCCTCTATTCAGTATTACCCAGGCAATACGTTAGATGGTATCTCTTAATTCAACAACAAAAAAGAGCTTTCTGATTGACTGAACGGGCTCCTGGATGAAGGTGGATCCCCGTGTGTGGATGTGTGAGTACCCACATGCACACACCACATGAGACCCAGTCACACACCGCTGAGCACTGGCTGTATTTTCACATCCCATCTCCTAACTGCGGTGCACATACAGGATTTCACACACTGTGAACAATTCCTCAGGACGCTGCCAACTGCGAGGTGTCAGACAGATCAGTTACCTACGTAAGCATCAGGCTGAAACATAGCTAATCCAAAATGAGGGTAAGTGATTTCGGTTTAGAGTCATCTGTCACGCATTCACTGTTCAATTCTATTCCAACAGAGCATTTTTAATTGGATGGTGGTCACTTAAACTACAAAATTTAAATTTGTATTCTAATATTCATGTCGTCTGCCCTTTAAAAATTCCTGGCTATTTGAAACCAGGAGCTGGAACAGGTCAGCTTTGGCAGGAGTAAAGAACAGAACAAACAAAGGTGTTTTCATTCAGCTCTCTCTTGGCCTTTCTTAAAAATGGTGCATTGTGGGCTAGTATCTATATAAACAAAAACCGGTGACTTTAATCTCTGTCCCTCAACAACCTATCTCTGCTTTATTTTTAATGGCAATAGTGTGAAACATCTGTAATTAGAAAAGGATTATTGCATACAAATCTAGTAAAGCTCCTTCAACACCCCCACTCAGCACTGTTGCCAGTCATCATCTCTTGCCTATTACAGAAACACTGTAGACATCAGCAAAGGAATGGTTTGCAGTTCATACACAGTGTAAGCCGGAATAAAATGTCTTTTAAAACTGCCTTACTAATGCTCTCACTTGTTTTTAAGGAGAAATTATATCTTTCTTCTCGCAGTGCTCTTTTTTCCTTACTGCTGGATACTCTCCAAAATGGCATCAGTTCCTTGGGTCTAGAGGTTGTCTGATCAGAGAACAAAAAGTTCTGCACGTTGGAGTACAAAATAAGAACAGTGGCTTCAGGCCACATTTGACTAGCCAGGCACATTTTTTATTCATTTTATATCATTATTTTATATTTATTTATTTTTGTTGAAGCTAATAGAGAGTATCACTCCATTTCTTTGATGAAATAGAGATAATTATGCTTCGATTCTTTCTATTTACAAGGTTCTTCTTTGGCCAATGGAAGCTTGAATCTACACAGCACTGTGAAAAGGAAACTTGATGGAGAGAAAGATTATGTCTTCGATAAAAGACTGAGATACAGCGTGCGACAAAATGAAAGTAACTGCCGCTTCAGAGACATTGTGGTCCGGAAAGAAGATGGTTTCACACATATTTTGCTGTCGAGTCAGACTTCAGAGAACAATGCACTGACCCCAGAGGTAAGTGTTTAGCCCTAAAAGCCAAGGAAAGCCATCCTAATGTGTGGGTTATCTTGCAAACACTGCACTTGGATTCAATTTTATGTATTTTTTTCCTAATTGATGAACTTAGAAAAGAAATCTAGAGTACAGACATACCTAACTTTTTCACGCTTGGGATTCCTATCCAAAAGAATGCAATGGAAATTAAATTTTAATTCACATGTCTGGAAAAAAAAAATTAAAAGTAACAAAAGGAATGGCAGAATCAGTATTTCCAGCATGGAGTTGTGTGAAGCAGCTTTTCACATGTTGAAGTTACTGATATTTACTAATCTTAGGAGAAATCTGGTCTCTTTCCTTTTACTAATTTAAATAGTGCTCCAGTTGTATACAGATAATTTCAGTCTATATCCTGAGACAGCCATTCTAAATTCTATCTTGATCCCTAATTACTTTTTCTCTGAATCACTGTATGAATCCTTATTTATGAAATCTTAACCAATTAGGTGCTCTATCCTCAGCCAAATTGCACAAAGTCATACAACGTATAAAATATATAAACTAATTCCCTTGTTCCGAACATTACACACACATGGGCAGACTCAGACTTGCAGCTTGCACTACCCCAGTACATACATGGATCACTGGAAGGGCTGAGGAGCTTTTCCTTCCATTCCCTGTGGCTGCAATGCCCTGTTATACCATTCCCATGTTGGAAGGAAAGGCATGTCCGTAAGGGCTTGCATCAGGATGGATGTCCTGGAGAGAAGAGAGCACGCCTGAGCCCTGTTCCACACGGGCAGTAATGGCCTGAGGGACAGGGGCTGCCATGGATCAGGGAGGGAACACCAGGAGCTGCCTCCCTGCACCAGCCTGGCCTGTCTGAGCAGCCTGCAGGCAGAGTTCCTCCAGGGGCTGCCCTCCCTGGGGAGATCTTGGCCTTTTCTGCCCCCAGACACTCCAGCACAGCTCTGTCCTACACAGCAACTTCCAGATAAGAGTGTATGAAATACCAGTTTGAGCACCACCTGAGGGAAGAGTAGGTTGTAGATTTGAGGAATCATTTTATTCAGTAAGAAAATGAATAACTTTGAAGTAAATTACTCTCAGCTGGCAGGTAGGATGAGTCCCCTTCCCAAATGCACGTGTACACATGGGCAGTAATACACTGAGTGATATTAAATGGCTAAAACTGATGGTACGTAACATTTATCACTCCTAGTTTTTAAACTATCTAATATTTAGAAGGACTACTTTGGTAATTACCACAGAACACCAAACACTCACTTTGAACACCAGTTCCTTAAAATGCATTAGATTGCATCAAATCCATCACTCCATCTCTGTCTTAATTACCTCTAATTGACACTGCAGGTAATTTAAATGAAGGAGCTCAAGGGCCTGAAAAATATGAAATCATGGACTTGCTGTGTTCAGTCAGAACAGACATACCTTTACATTGCTGGCTGTGCTGTTCCACATCAGCAGTGTTCAGATGCTCTAACCAGGGGATTAATTCAGGCTCTTTGGATCTGCCAAACCAATCCATTTTATCCTTTGAAAGTTTTCAATATGCCAGGAATCCGCCTCTGTGGAAGAATAAATGATAAGCATGTAATAGTCCTCTCCCTGCATCACCGGCGTAGACTATTTCTAGAACCTTTATTGAAGCTCACTTGAAAACCAGGAAATATATTTTAGAAAACCACTTTACTGACCAGGATGGTCAGGAATTAATCAGGTAATGAGTTCTCCACATGGAGATTGTCTGTTTAAACCTCATCCAGGCCAAGTGCAATCACAGGCTCTTGCCCTTGGAAGACTCATGGCTGTAAACATGAAACGGCTTCTTTGGCCTCAGTCCAGGCTGCTGCCCATGATCATTCACACCACAAAATCCAGCACCTCCAGGACTGGTAATTTCACATTCTTGCTGGTAATTACAGCAAAAACCCCAGGAACTGAAAGGAGGAATGTGTTGAATGACTTGTCCCTGCAGTGTGTCATCCATAGCCATAGGTGAGACAAACTGACAAAGTATTTTAGGGAGGTTTAGAACATTTTCAGTTTTGATGCCTTTTATCCCCAGTGAATACAAAGGACAAACACACAATTCCTACAAAATGAAGAAAGTGTGTTTCATTTTGTGTAAAGAAATGCTAACTTCAAGCTTTATTAGACATTCAGTAAGTTATGTTTGCCAAATAGAAAATGGATCATTTATTCAGAGCAGATCTACTTGATGTGCTTAAATAGTGGCCTGGTTATACCCAGCCAACCACATTAAGGAAAAAAAGGTGTGCAGTGCAAACAATAATTTTAAACTTTTAAACTTAAGCTTATACAAAATCCCTCTTACCCCTCAACAACTCTGCTTTCCTTTGTGCTTTATCAGAGTCTTCAGATGAAATTTAATAGTTGTGTTCAACCATTGGCCTCTGCTATTTATGCCAATTTAATTAAAATAACAAAGAACTTATTTATACCAAAAAAATGAAAGTCTAGAGAAGTCTACCTGGCTCTTTATCCTATGTCATTGGTAACCCCATTTGTGCAGGTGATTTTAGCATGAAATGTGCCAATGCTCTTTCCAGCAGCCTTTGCACTGATTGAAGTTGGCTCAGTGCCTCTTTAGTAATTGAGTTTTTTCTACAAAAATGTTCAGGGCACTATAGAAATTCTTTCTTATTTTTTGCAAGAACTTATAAAACTTCCAACACAGGGTCATGAAACAGCACAGCTTGTTCTTATTTCAGTAGCTTAGGCTTGCTACTTTTAAGATTTGTTTTTTAAATACATTTGTGAAATATTTCATCATTATAAATTCCATTAGGGCATTTTTTTCTTGTGGGACTTTTGCTGCTCCTGAAGCTCTTTCTCCAGTGATGCTGGTGCTGTTTTAACTCAGCACATCTTAAGGATCCAAAGTCTGTTTCAGACTAAATGGACCCATCTGCTGTTCTCATTTAACACTATTAACAGAGCTAGGAGTTAATATTCCCCTGAATTAAAAGCAAAACATTCCCTAAACAGCCAGTGTTTCCATCAGAGAGTGACAGAACTACCTCAAGTACCTTCTCAAACACAAGAATCAGGTTTCAAATTTCTGGCCATGTGAATTACAGGGTTTAAAGTTCTGCCAGGTGCATTTTGGAGCACTGGTTTGCCTTCACTTTTCCTAACCTGGAAATAATAAAAAAGAGGCAGGTACAAGTTTACTGTTCTCTGTGGTTCTCCTCTCACACAAAACCAGTGCTTGTGCCTGCACCTTTAGAGATTCCCAAGTCCTTTAGGTGCCAGACAGAAAGGACACGGAATCTGTTTGCACAGTCAGTAACACAAAGTTTATTTTTGTAAAAAGGCACAAATGGGGAAGAGATTCTAAGAACAATGGAATGGCTTTAAAATTTGGGTTTACGGTAATATTTACAGAATAATTACCTTTAAGAATATCACAGTGAATCGTCAGAGATTCAGAGAAGTTAATGTTTTTTAACTAGTGCTTCTATTTCTGTGAACAAGAGACTTCTGTTCAAGATACTTTGTGTAATTACGGTGATAAATTCCCAGCTCTTTGATTTTCCCAGAATGTAAGCAAGATGGAAAGCAAAGGGCACCAAATGCCTTTGGAAATTTCCTACGTCCAGCAGAAGGCATTAAAATAAGCTCTTAGAAGTTTAATGAAGTTTTTAACTGGTTCATGTTTATTTTGCAATATAAGATGTCCTGTTCAAGAACTAACCAGATTATTTACTTGACAGGATTAAAAATATAAGCAATTTCTGAGGTGATAATTTTATTATATATTTTTGTTTCAATAAAATAGTAAGTGAAGCACTAGGTCTGGTTTAAATTTACGATCCAGTCAACTATCATAACCTAAATAACTGGCCCATACTGTTCTGTAAATATTTCCTTGGAAATGTTAATCAAATGCATTCAAATAGAAATACTGTCCCCATAACTGAAAATTACCTAAAAGCTATAAAAAAGCTAATTAATAAAAGCATGGATCTGGAGAATATTGCTAAGGAGCTCTGAAAATAGTAGTATTAGATCTGGTCCACTAGAGAAAATAAAATTTAATTGGACAAATGCCATAGTTATAGCAAAATGGGGAAAGGTTTAAGGACTGTGGAAGAAAGAAAAAGAATATGGAATCTGACAAAAAAATGTAACTAAAGACAGGTTGTGCCTCTGTATTTGAGAACTGAATTCACCACCACATTAAATAGAAATTTGTCCTTAGAAACAGAGAGCAGCTCTGAACTAAAATTATATTTACTTTACAGTACTGCAGTTCAGTACACAGTTCTGCAACCCTGCAGACAAACCAGCTCTTTTATCATTATTTGCCTGTTTGTAGCTTCCCTGTAATGGTAGAAATAGCTGGAGAGAAATGCCCATCCCCAGGTAAGCCATGGGGAAAGCAAGGCTCCGGAGGCAGCGGTGAGCAGCAGTTGCTGTAACCAGGCTGAGTGACAAGGAGACCTGGGGAATTTTGGACTGCACCAGCAAAGGATCCATGGCATAGACCAAGGGAGTGAGAATTGACTTGGCTGGCATTGCTGGATTCCAATGAGCCTCCAAGTTCCTTGAGATGATAAAGTTAATGACAAACTTAAGGCTCTTTAGAAAAAAACATATTTTGGAGCCTGAAAATGCTGATACATAATGGTTTCCTGGTTTCTTTTGATAGAAACAAGTGGAGCAGCTGAACTACATTTCCCCTCCTGCTCAAAAATAGTAACCAAAGCTTTCCCACTTTTAACCATATCTGAGAAATTGATTCCTAATAACAGACTCAATGTCATCCTCTCCAGAACACAGAAAAAACAGTGATGGCAGAATATTGGTTTTTGCTACAAGAAATGTAATCTCTGCTCAAAAATTTGGATGGCTTTGAGATGGCTTTAGTCATTCACATCAGTGAGGGGCAAGACAAAAAAGAGGCAGGTTTGTAACAGTAACAATGTGTGTGAAGGAGAGCACTGGTAACAGCAAAGAGGTGGCACATAGGCAAGTACCACTGGAGGAAGGGGAATGATAAAGAAACTTGCTGATGGAGTATCATGGCATCGTATTTAATTCACATTCCTTGCTGGATACAAAAATGTTTGACTGGTATTCCCTAATATTATTTATACATTTATCTTAAGAAAGAGCAGATTGTGAGATCTTTTACAGTGAATTAAGAGGACAGCATTGCATTCACATGGAATTAGGAAAACCAAAATACATATCTTTTTTTATTTTAATATCTAAAACATTCTAAAGTTTCTCTTTTAACATTGAACAGAGGTTTTAGGGGTTTTTCCCCTTTGTTTCCCCATTATATGTGCAGTGTTGCTGTGTCTATCCCAGCTGAGGGCTGAGACAGCCTCTGAGACTCTCAGAATAAACAGTGCTCCTAAAATCGCTGATGACATTTTTGTACCTGCATAAGAATTTCAAATACACTTCCAAATTCTGCAGCTTTTAATTACTTCACTTCCACCCACTGTCACACACTCAGTATTACAGGCGTTCTGAAGTGCTCTTGTAGAAGTGAAGCATCTGAAAGTTCACCACCTGCTCTCTCATGCCCGGTCCCAGCAGCCAGTAAAATTCATCTTTACACAAACCCATAGGGAAAGCAGCACAATCCATAGGATTTCTATTAAAAGGCTACCTAGGGGGTGGCATCAACAAAACTTCAGTGTTTAGGGACATTTCTTAAACAAGGCACTTTAGAGATCTAAAGAAGTTTTGGAAACAGAAAATAGTGAACAGAAATAATCACAGGCTAAAAATCTTGGGTTTCTCTCACATGGAAACTCTATTTAAATCCCCAGCCACATTTAGCTCTCTCTTACCTAAATTTACACCAACAGCAAATCTTCCAGTGCAAAGGAGAAAAATTTGAGTCGGCAGGACCCTGTCTATAGAAAATACTTTGACCCATGGATATGATCAAGGATAGGAGGTGTCACACTAGATGAAATCATGGTGCTTGCAGTGAGGAGCAAATCATTATAGAGAAGAGGGGGCTGAAATGAGTTACAGCTCACAAACCACACCCAATTGTGACCAAACAAGAAGTTGCCCGTCAGAAGTTTATGAAATAATACTTCCTTTTCAAAATCATTAGAAAAAAATTCTCTACTCAGCTGAAAGGCAATTTTCCTACAATACCAGCAGCTCAATTCTATACAGATTTTTATTAGATTTGATTTATAATGCAATTAATAGTTTGATCCAGTTGTAAAACAGGGTCAAAATGTCTCTTTTTCAAGGGATTTTTTGCTTTAACTTTTGTAAACTTTAAAAATGCCACTGACCACAGAAAAATGAATAACATATTTGTCATGTCGATGTATATGATGTCCTCTTGTCCTGCTTTGCTCTGGTTGAAGTCATGTAAACCAAAGTAGTTGAAGAACTGAGAACTGGGTTTTACAAATTTTGCTTACAAGCTGTTGAGATTAATAATAGGCTTTTGCTGTGATAAACATGTTCCCGAGGATACCCTGATGTACACAATGAAAATAAAAAAGTGGTATTTGAAATTATTAAATTGCAATCAAATAACATAAGCTGGGTAGAATTTCCCATACAACAAAGAAGAGCCAAGTCCTAAAACCTCTTTGAATTAGTAAAACATCAAGCACTTCCAAATATAAAATATTTTGCAAACTCTCAGTGTTATCATTCTAATGATTCTAATATCATTCTATATTAAAATATATGTAGTTGATGTAACTATTAATAGTGCCCAAAATTTAAGTCTCTCAAAATCAATAAGGTTTGTAAAAGTAGGGAAATGATATTGCCACGGCATGCATGTCGAATTGTTTACTTTTCTTTATCCACAGATCATGAAGGAAGTTCGGAGAGCATTGTGCAATGCATCAGCTGATGACAGTAAACTCTTACTTCTCAGCGCAGTGGGAAGTGTATTCTGTAGTGGCCTAGATTACTCATATTTAATTGGCAGGTTATCCAATGACAGAAGAAAGGAAAGCACTAGGATTGCAGAAGCTATAAGGTGACCCAAGCTTACCTATGATCTCTAAATTATGAAATGCAGTGTGTGATTATAAAGATATTTATCAGGTCCAAAAATGTTGTATATTTAAATGTTGATTGCATTCTAATTATAGTCCTGCAAACTTGTTTAGTAAAAAGAAACTTGGACCTTTCCGTATTAGAAAAGAAAGCACATTTATTCCAGTGCTGATATCCATAGGGATTTATTTTATTCCAATTCTCTGTATTTAATATTTCAAATCATTCCTCCAAATTCAAATACAACTTCGTTGTTGTTTTTCCAAATTCAGTATTGCTTCATGTTCTAAAGTGGTTCCTGAAAGGCAGATCTTTTACTTGTTTTAATGTTCATCATTTTAATGAATTTCAGTCCAAATGGGAATCCACAGCTTACTCATATTCTGTTGAAATAGCAGTCTGCCACTGTATTTCAGAACCTTACTAGAAGGGTCTCCACTCTTCTTCTTAAATTTAAATTACTTAATATATATGTAAATGTAGTTTTATTTTTGTAAATAAAATGTGACTTTCCTTATACATATATATATCACATCACCTTAATAGAATTCCAGGGTTTATGACATGCAGTCTGCAAATCAATCTGCACAACACATCACCAAATATTCCATTATCCACAAGGTAGATTTTCCAGTATAAATCAACATTATTCCACTAAAGTAAATGGTATTTCACCAGTCTGTACCAGGAGATGATTTGGTCTCTTTTTTCCCCCCCATTTCCTACAAATAAATATTCTTCTGAGAGCATTAAAACTTTAGGAAACAATTCTATGAAGGAATATTAAAGAATTTTTTTACAAGAGATCTCTACTTGGGATTTATTAATATAACATAAGATCAGGTTTAGGTATTACACAAAATATATTAACCACCAATTATCTTGGTTACAACTACTGCAGATCAGTTTGGATTCTTGGCTTAAAACTTCTGAAATTCTCAAAGTAGCAATTATTTTGAAAGAATTTAAAAGATACTTCTTAAATGTAATAAGTTACAATCTGTTTATAAGACCCTAACTATGCTTGAATAACATGGAGTGGTATTTTTTAAGAGAAACCCTTTGAAGGACACATCCTAAGTTTATTTTTTAAATGTGAGGGGTTTTTAACAATGTGGAACCAAAAAAAAAAGTGAGGGAGGAAAATCACTCTTCTTGTTTGAAAACACAGGCACATTCACAGCCCACCAAAATATACAAATTTAATATTATTCTTGTAAAAATTGTGCAGTTAGGTATTGTTATATATGTTTACATTTATTTGCACACATCTAATATACAGGTATACTTATCAATTCAACATTTAAATTAGTACAAGCCAGACTGTGATACTCAGTTTTTCCACCCTTGGACTCACAGAACACTCTTCAAATACTGGTACAATGTACTGCTCCTTGTCAAGAATGTCGGCTTCAGGCCCACTGGAAATAGATTTTTATTGTACTTCTGGAAACAATACCCTACGTTTTCCATTTAGCACTCTCTGTGCTTTCTGTGAACAAAGGACTCAACTCATGGAAAATACGCTGCAATAAGAGAAGAAAAAACGTCCATTGCTTTTTTCAGTGGTTTGGATGTCCTAAAACACATCCACAGATCTCTGCCTCCACCGCTTTGCATCAAGTTAGACTTGTATCAAAGTGCAATTGAAATCCTGGTTACCGTGTGTTTTCACTTTCCAAAGCGTGGCTCTCGGATACCGGTCACAAGTTACAACTGAAGTTTCAATCCCCATCAAGTCTCCTCTCCCATGAAGCATTCATTCGTTGGTGCCATGTCCTCAGCCAGCGGGATTGGCAATGAACAGATGTGTGGCACTGCAGCTGCTCTGCAGGCACTGGTCACAGATCCGTCACAGATCCGTCACAGATCCATCAGAGATCCACCACAGATCCACCACAGACCCACCACAGATCCATCACAGATCCACCACAGACCCACCACAGATCCATCACAGATCCACCACAGACCCACCAGCCTGGGCTGCCACCATCCACACACCCTCCTGGAGCAGGGAAAGGGCAGACAGGCTGCACAGTGTGGCCTGCAGAGCCCCAGGATCCACACACTCCCTGGAAGGCATTCCCAGCACTGGGCTCACACCATCAGCTGGGCAGCGCTGTGGGACCTGAGCCACACCGTTCTGGGTGTGCTCAGAAGAAAACAGACAAGGACAAATTTACTTGCTCAGCTTCTTTACAGCCCTGGAGGTACCTACAAGCCCTGACCAGCAGCAAGAGCCTGAAACAGTGCAGAGGTGTCTGAGCATCCCAGCGTGTATTCGATGGTCAGCTTCCCAGATATGCTCTAGCAAAACCAGAAGCCTTCTGCAGACACTTTTTCCTATCTTTGAGCACCTGGATCTACTGTGCAACAACAGCTACAATCTGAAATCCATTTCAAAGACTGCTTTGAATTGAAACAAGGATCTTGTAGCCCAGAGACTCCCTGTGTTTGGAGACAAGGAAACATGCCAGGTTCAGGGTACAGAGATGACCCATTGCAACAATGCACCAAACAAAGATAAATGGAGTGCTGGTCACAGCAGCTTCTGGAGACCAAAGGCAGGCATTTGCTCCCCTCATCATCTCCCAACATTATAGCCTTCCACTCCATCCTATAGGTAGCATGTTCCACACCCATCCATTTTACCATCATCTGTGCTCCCTATTCTTCCCTCATGACAGAGGCTCGCTGTGCCTTCTCAATGTTATGTTCCACACTCTCCCCATCCTTCCTCACTCATATGAAGACTTCCTTCAACCCTTCCCCTCCATTAATGTGTTCTGCTTTGTTCTTCCTCCACATTCTGTTCCCTCTCCACATCCCTAATTGCTTTTCCATATTCACTTCCAGTCCCATTTATCACCACGATTCCTGCTTTTCTCCACAACACTGTTTTTATCTGCCTCCATATGGTCCTCAGATTTACTGCCACCATTTATCCTTAGTTTGCTTTCTTTTTACCTATCATTCATCACATCCCTGTAGTCCTACCTGGAAGGCTTACGTAACTACCGAGGTTCTCAGAATTCTGGAATTAATGAGGTGCAGTGATCCACAGTCAGTACTCAGTCATAAACAACCAAAGAAATAATGAGATAAGGGAACAACATTGTTTCTGCAATGAAAAGGAACCACAACTCTCCTTAACCCTGCTCTCCTGTAGACAGAAATGGTCTTGAACAGACAAAAACAATGTTCCTTATTTCACTCTCTTTGTCTTGACAGTGATCTCCTGGTTTATTACTGTGAACAGAGCTGCATCAATTCTCTACTTTCTCATGGTCAAAAATTAACTCCTTATTAGATGACTTGAAAAACCAGAATGTATTAATTGAAAATTTAATGCTGGGTCATCTCAGACTTTGTCCTCATTTAAAATACAGTCAGTGCCCCTGCACTTCAGCCCAGTTGCCACGTGGGCTCTCTAACCTGCAAGGCCCACCTGTGCTCAGGTACACAGGCCTGGATCCTTTTGACCTCAGTGGGAGAGCAGCAACTCATCAAAGGGCACATTTGACAAAATGTTCTTTCCTAAAATCTGTTAGCAAAATGCACTCTGGATCTAATAAATACCCAGTGCAGGGACAGAATCTCCTCTTTTGCTTGGAATTTGATTTATCCATGTCTTTTCTCTAAAGTAACTGAGCATCTCGTTTGCCTCCATATACCTGCTGTGCACTGAGCTGCTGGAGCCCGTAATTTGCCCACAATTACACTCTTGCTTTTTCCTAATTGGTGTAAAGGCTGTTCCATTCAACAGATGTCTTTCCACAGTTGCTGGTAGGTAACTTATTTAAAAGATCTCCTCATTGCACAGAATTTAACATACTCTAGTTCATTCATCCAGATGAATCCAATGACATTTAACTTTCCCGTTATTTCTCATCATATTTACTGGGGTAGTTAGGCAAGGGCATCTGCTTTGTAATGGCTTTGCTGAAGACTTTTGCAATGAAGACCCAAGAGATCACTTGCCCTCTTCAAACATTTCTCTCTCTAACCCCCTTTTGCACGTCTTGTTCTTTCTACTGGTGTGCCATAAACATTGACAATCTCCCAATCCACTGATGGGACTTGCAGTAACCTTTGACACAAGATCTTAAGAGAACTTTTCGAAAAAAATAAATATGCAGCGATCCACCTATGAGTGTCCTGTCTTTCACACTACAATATTTCATCAGTAGCCAAACCGGGTCCATCCCAGCCACTGCTGAGCAAACTAAGAAGTGCCGTGTGTACAAACTCAGGAGTTACTGGTCCAGAAGTAAAACTAAACCCAACCAAACCTTTCTGCAAAAAGTACAACACTCAGTGCAATCCACTTAATCAGGTCATATACAACATACACAAAACTATGCAACAGCCTAGGTACTCAGAAAGATTAAATAACTAAAAATAAGCAAACTTTTCCATGTGCAAATTAGAAAGTATCTTACAGTTCTGACCTCATAAAACTGGGCATTTGTTGTGTTCTTCTGTGGTTCTAATTTGTTTTCAGATTAGGTACTTTAAACTTGGGTATTTATGTGTTACTTCTGTATTCAAGATCTTTCTTTTATTTTTTATTTTAGGGATTTTGTAAAAGCTTTTATTCAATTTAAGAAGCCAATTGTGGTTGCTATCAACGGCCCTGCTCTGGGGTTAGGAGCTTCTATTTTACCACTCTGTGATATCGTTTGGGCAAGTGAGAAGGCTTGGTTTCAGACACCATATGCAACAATCCGACTCACTCCAGCTGGCTGCTCATCTTACACATTCCCACAAATTCTGGGTGTTGCACTGGTAAGGTTTTCCACCTCAAATTTCTGAAGAACCTTTCATAAATTCCTGTTCTTCTTTCTCTCTTTAAAAAGTAAACAATTTTCTTAATTGTCTTTAATGGAAATGAAATCTGTGGAAAGTTAATCTAATCACTGCCAACTTCTTGTCACAAAATAACCTTGGATTTCAATATACAACAAGATTGGACACAAGAAAGATTGGACACAGGCTGAAAAAGCAAAGTTGTCGACGTCATGGTAGAAAAGTGAAGAAATACATTAGTAGAATGACTTTGCAGAGTAGTTATCTGCATTGTGTTAGGAGTGGGCAGTAATACAGCCAGATACAGCTCTCTGCTCTTTAAAGATAATCCACAATGATTCCAGTTAAGACTGCTTAGCTTTTACCAGTATAATAAATCAGAATTTGCCCCACAAATATTTTCTATTGGGTTCCATGACTCTCCCCACAGTATCACTGACAGTTACTCTTGTAAGATCAGCAATACAGATTCACCATGCGTGCCAGCACATTTCTCTTAAATTAAACCCATGCTGTGCTCTGGCCACCTGCACAATCCTTAAATAGCTACTAAAACTCCTTTTAAAGTATTTTGCAGTATGGAAAGAGACAGAAGAACATTTGTAATTTAATCGTAAAAATAGCAGGCAAGTATGAGAAAAATTTTAAGGGAATTATAACCCAAGATTACCAGAATCTTTTGGTTTCACAGGCAAATGAAATGTTGTTCTGCGGGAGAAAGCTGACAGCACAGGAAGCCTGCAGCAGAGGACTGGTGTCACAAGTATTTTGGCCAACAACATTTAGCCAAGAAGTGATGCTACGAGTGAAAGAAATGGCATCCTGCAGTGCAGTGGTAAGAAATCAAACTCCTTCACTAAATGACATTTAGTAAAGGAGGTAAGATGTGCTCCCAAGGCTCATCACATGTGGGCTCTCAGTTTCCACAGCCATACATATGAAAGAAGGCTGACATCAGGAAACCTGGATAGGGATCAGTGAGCTCATGGGGTTTCTCCTTCTTCAGGGACAGGGAGGGTTATTTCCTTTCACCATCTTTGCATTTATTCAATGAGTGGCACCTCCTTGCCCCAAATTCTTTAAGGGGGTTTTAGCACAGGTTTCCTTCATGAAGGTGTAACAGTCTGAAACTATACAACAGTACAGTTGGGAAAACAGATCTGCCTTTCACTTTGTCCTGGCCTACCATTTTTCAGCTGAATCTGTCTTCTTACTGCACCTGCACAGTTCCTGCTGCTGCAGAATGTTCTACACAGCACCCCAGAAGGGTAGGATAGTGCCAGCTAAGCTCTGCTGTGAAGGAGAAGTGAGATCCAGACAAGAGGGATTTGAACACAGTCTGGTCACAGTGTATTATAACTTTCCTTTTGTGTACACAAAAGTTGAAAGAAAATCCTTTCCTATTTTTACTTCCTAGGGGTTTTTCCCATCAGGCAGATATACTCCTATTCTGGGCACATCCTTGTTTAAAAAACATGCGGTGAAGAAAGTGATACTGGCTGCAATAAAACTGCAGTAATTAAAGTGAAAATTGTTATAGTTTCTTGCTATATTTCCTATGCCTGAAACTGTCTCAGCATCCCTCAGTTTCATTTAAAAGATCTGCTGTAAAAGGAGGTAGAGACACAAGAGATTTTTAATTAAACAAAGTGTAGATTAAATCTCACAGAAGACATTGAGAACGAAACTCTCTGGAAATGTAGCAGAATTTTATTTGATGATGCTGATATAAAGTGTATTATTTGAGTCAGGAAAACCTCTGGGCTTTACTGTGAGTTCTTCCTTCCCTCACTGCTATTGGCTGTCAATGAAATTTCCTCAAGACCCCATAGGAAGACTGGTGCTGACTTGTGGACAAAGATAAACCTTCAAAGACTTGTTCACAAACAGACCACAAAAAATACACAGGCCTCTTCATTTGCTATTAACACCATTTACTTGAGTTAAAGACAAATACTACTTTGCAATAGCAGTGTTGAAACCCACAACAGGTAGGAACTGGGTTTAACATGAAGGTGTTGACAAAGCTGAGTGAAGAGAATGCACATCCCTTCTCACAGAACACTGGATTAGTTATATTAAATCTTCTGTCCTCAGAAAATCAGTAATGTAGGAATTATTAATGGGTATTAACTAGTCTCACTAGTTCCTTGTGAGGTACATCCTGGGGTTGTATATTTCAAATCTAATTTTAAAGGAATCAACCTCAATGTGCTTAAAAATGGGTCTGGGAAAAGTGAGCTGAACTATTGGAGCAACCATGGACCTGCAGTTCGTGCCTTTCAGAACTTGCAACAATTACTAAGGGCTTTCTTTCTATTGCAGAGATCTCGGTGATTTTTTGTATCTGCCTAGTAAATTTAACTCCAGAACACAGTCAGAGGGTGCTTGTTTTGCTCAGCACCATTCTTTTACAAAATATTTCACTTTTATAAAAATGTAAGTAAATAGGCTTAAAAAGAGATTTGCAGTAAAGGTCCTTTCCTAATAATTTCTGTTTTGATAAGGAAATAACACGAGGGAAAATTGTTAAAGATGATGGACATCTACATTTGGGTTTCTGACATGTCTAACCTTAAAGGCCACCTTCCAGAAAACAGGTATCCAGTATATTGTCCCTCACACATTTTCATTTCAATGTGAGGGAGTTCATCTCCTTCTTGTGCTTCATGGCAGACCTTCAATAAACTAAGGTACTTCAGAATCCCTCATTCTTTTAAAAGCCTGGCACTAACCCATCAACCTCAATTCTTAAAGATGCTGACTATCAGCAGGTGGAGTTGTGGCTGTAAATCAAATGTCATTTCTGTGCCCAAAGGAGTTACTTAGATTGTAAAACAGAGTCAGTAGTCTAAAAATGCTGGTCACACCACTATCCATAGTAATTTTTTCAGAATCAGAATAAAATACTGAGTCATATTTTGGCTTTAGGTGTTGGAAGAGTCCAAATGTCTCGTGCGGAGCTTCCTGAAATCCGGACTTGAAGATGTGAACGAGAAAGAGTGTCAGATGTTAAAACAGCTGTGGAGTTCTTCCAAAGGACTGGATTCATTATTCAGCTACTTGCAAGACAAAATTTATGAAGTCTGATGTCTTGGCCTGACTTAAAGAGAAATTGCTCCACTTATGACCAGGGTCAGACATGACCGTGTTTGAGAAGCAGAGGCAATGCATCAGTGAGGAATTTGTGACAGTGATCCCAATGCCTGTGGCTGTGTGGATTTTCTTGTGAGCTACACAGCTGCTTGTAGCCAGTTTGATTTTGTGTAACCAAGACGTGGGCAGGCGTTCAGTGCACGTAACCTGTGCAGAGGCTGCATCTTTCACATTGCTCATCCACATCCAACTCTACATTCCATGTGCTGAGAAGCACCATTGAGGCCCAGCAAGGCTCACCCACCTGTAAGGGTTTATTTTGTCTGTCCTTCTTAACTTATTCTTGCTGTTGCAGCACATCTGGGCTGACAAGAGGTCTCAGTCTAAAATCCGGGTCAGCACGACCTTTCGTAGACCCAAAAACCATGCATTAGAAATATGTTAATTATTTTTTCTAAGTTCTAACAGTTTAATGGAAAAATCTGATAATTTATATGTATAATATGTAAAGTTAGTTTACAAAAACTACTAGAATTTTTTTCTTTGTTGAATTTATTTAACTTATTTATTTTGTGTTCATATTCAGCTGTTTATTGATCACAGATCTTATTTTCATATTTCCCTTGACTGAATTAAAGGCATCACATGAGAATGCAAACACATTTTTAGCAACAAACTGAGTAGAAAAATAAAGAATATATAGAAAACCCACAGAATGTTGTGGGCAGTAAATGAAACAGCCACGTGCATGCTCCTCTATGTGTAAAATTGTACAAAAATGTATGAAAACAGATTCATTTGCCAGGGTTAAGAGAAAAAAAGTGGATTCTGACACAGTGAGTCCCCCTTAAGTCTCTCTTCACTTTCTGCCTTCTTGAGGAGCACTGAAGGGCTCGCCAACCAGATGCTTTATTTAAGTTTACTATATTCCTGTTAGCCGGATACCAGTAACAGGGTGAGTGGTGCCGTTCCGTGGCATCGTACTGTTTTTCAGGTTTAAACACCCCTTTTGGTCTGAAGTCTAAAAGCAAATCCTTATGAGCCTTAGTCTAGTTGCCTGATTCCTCAGGTGTGAGATAATTTCTGCTCTGGAGGCCTTTGGGTGTGGGCCAGCAGTTTATACAAGGTGCTAGGCATTGAACTCAGTGGAGGCAGAGGTTTTGTTTTGCTTTTCCCAGCTCTCCACATCTGGCCACCCCACCAGCTGTTAACTTATGGCTATCCATAAAAGCAGTCCACAATAAACAAGGAAAATCCAATCTGCTCTTTTCAAATGTGATCCTAGTACTGTTCAGTGACACTGACTGACTTCTGAACACTGGATCTCTCTCAGTTCTTTCCTGCTATGGGCAGTTCGTGTGGAAAGGACAGGAGCATGCTCTGAGACTTCACCTGCTATTATAGTACGCCCAAATTGAAACCTCTTGAAGCAGAAGCTTTGCACATTTGTTTGCTTTGTAATTTGTGCACTTGCTCTCCATCCTTGAGCTCAGTGACTTATTATGGTTTAAACCTCTGCAAATTAGGCTGCTCAGCTTTCTCCCTCTTAGTATTTCCATAAAGAGTTTCAACAAAGCCTTTGTAAAGTTAACGAACAGATTATTACAGTAAACAGTAGCCTTCAACATATTAATGTAACATTTCTTTTTCCAAAAAATAATTAGAAATGCTGTTTTTATGCCCTAACTGTACCACTGAATTTTAAGGAAATCATTACCCTAGATGCAGAAGTTATCATGGAAATTCTTCATTAAAAAGACAGAATCTGGCTTCTAATTAGCCTGTTTAAAATGTTTTTTTAAAGAAATTATCGAAACCATTATCTTACTTTAAAATGACTGAAAGAGAACTCTTTCAATGACTATTTGAAGTGATGGATGCACCATTTGTTTCTTACCAACCCTTGCTTTTGTCCACGACCTGCCAGCAGTGCCATGGGGCACACTGGGTCAAGGCCCTGGGCCCCCAGCATGGCAGGTGCACACGGAGTCACCTGGAAAAAGAGGGATCACCCAAGTGAAAACCACTCACACACACACACGTGTTTGCACAATCAGGCCTCCAGCATATACCTTCAGAAAAAGAAAAAAAAAGGCAATGGAAAGTACCACGATTCCTCAATTTCCTTTATTTCCTTTATTCCCGTCCAGAGAGCCATAACTCCTAGTCATGTGTTAATAAGATATTAGGAAGTTTATTTCAATACTATGCTTAGTTTTTGTAGATAAATATAGCAAGATTGCTCAGCAATGTGAAGGAATGCGTTCCGAACGAGATTTGCAAACAGAGAAAAATCTTACGTTGTTGGATCTTTTAAACTGCACCATTTCATCTGAATTTTCAGATATCTGTATCTTAGCATTTTTTATGACAAAGGAATGGTTGAAATACATTTTCTATAATTATTTTTCCATTAAAGCAAGCGCTAACCATAGTTAACATTTTTAATTATTCATATCTATACAGTTACAATCTAGTTTTCATGGAATCTATTTTCCCTTCAAAAAAGAGTAATAACAATGTTGAAATCTTCTTTTCCAGTATTTAAATATCAGAATCTGAATTTTCTCTTGCGTTTCTATCCTTACTAGGTATTCAGATATCTAGATGTACTGTACATATTAGTCTGGGTACCTTTACTAATATTCACAGTATTTAAGATTAAAAATGCAATTTGTTGTTTAAGTATGTTATTTTATTCTTGTGTAAATTGTTTTGTACAATCTTTAAAAATCTACAGTTTTGCATTTGTAGATATTAAAGGTAAGCAATTTATTTTGTGTTGTCCTGCATGTATATTTTTGCTGTAGATAAGTGTTGCTTAGTTTACTATTTCAGTACATTTCTGTTTAAATAAATAAGCTTACAAACTTTAATACAGTATATATTTTCAAAATATAAACTTTTATATTTCTGTGGTAGGTTAGGGTATGCGTTTTAGGCAATCTTTTTCACTACTATGAACTGTTCTTTTAATCTATAATATAATGGTTTTGTGCCAATAGTTTTTCATTAGAATGAAATGCTCTTTTAATGTTAGGGATGAACAGACAGTTTTGGTTGGGGTTTGTTTTATTTTTGGTTTTGGGTTTTTTAATTATTTTGCCAGCCTTTACAGTTTTAAATATAATTTATAAATGTATTGCATTTGTGAATAAGCCTTACCATTAGGTACAAGAAATCTTAAAGCTGCATAATTGTTTATGTAGCACTAAGGACTTCCCCAAATAATTGCTGTAAGAAAGTTAGCAAATCAGAGTACAGGGCCTTAAGTTTTTCTTGTGAAAAGGATAATACGGGTTGTTTCTTCTGAACAACATAGGTAGACTTGTCAGCATGGGCTTTGTTATATATAAACTGTGCATTTGTGCTCCCAACCATGGTAGTTTAATCTCAGGCTTTGTGTGGCTGGGTCTATAAAAGTCAAATCTGGCTAAAGCCAGCACTCTTTAGGAGACACTAAAGAAGTTTACATAAGAGACTTATAGACAATCTTATCATAGTACATTTGGGTACTCGGTATCCTTGATGTGTTATCTGTGTCCGCCCAATTAACCGTATGTTTTAAGCCATATTAAATCTCTTTACTGCTATTTTAAATACTACACTGAAAGTCATTCACTAGCTTGCTTGCTCACAGACAGGATTTCGATTTTTAGTGAATAAAAATGTTATGCCTTCCATAAAAACAAAGGACCAAAGAATTGCATTATTCTAACAAAGCATTAGTTCCTTTGCCAGTGAACTAATTTGACATTTGTACCGAAGATCAAATAGTCTCTTTCTGCTTCAGACGCTGCGTTCTCATCCATGTCAGGTGTAAGGGGGAAAGATGTATCCACTGAGCTATTGGGAAAGGAGTGATGTTCAGCTGGGATGGCATGTCTATTGGTAAGGCTTATTACCAAACCTCTGAGATGAAGCAAAGAACCAAAAATTCACAAGTTATGTCAATGTAAATTTATTTTCAGAACTTGCACAAATAATTAATTGTAGAACTTTGCAAATTAGGCCCTTAAGTTATTTTGTCAGAATGCCATGGAACAGACTAAAACAGTTTCTAATATTTGTAATGATGAGTACATATTATAATATTATAAGGGTACAGGCACCCCTATATCACAGTGTTGTAAATATTTTCTGGAACTGGTACAGTACTGAGGGACTTGTATCTTCTGATATATCAAATATTGACTGTCTAGATCAAATTGTACACAATTTATTTGTTGATGGTCCTGTAACTAGTGTATGGACACATTTCTGGGTGCCTTAGAAGTTGTATTTTTCATGTGTGTTAATATGCAGTATTTATACATTGTGAGAAGCTGCTTTGAATAAAAACATTGAAACTTCATTTCAATGCAGTGATTTTCAGTTCTACATAATCAGAATGAACGTGGTAAGTGGTAGCCATTATATATGGTAATGCTATTCATGGGCTCCTGCCTTTCCAAAGAGACCAGGCACACAGTGGGCTTTTCAAAAGAGAATTATTTTTTCCAAATCACAAAACCCAGGGCACTAAGAGACACTGCATTAAGAACTCTCTGAAATCAATTATGATCCATTTCAATTACCATTTCTTGATCAGATCCAAGAAAACCACCAAGAACTGTCTCACAAAAGCACTTCTTGGACACCATTATCACTTTCACTATTTGATACGTGCACATTACCTAAAGCATTCCTGCCCAGAACCAGCTGCTCCAGGCAGGATTTTGGCTCCACATGAGGGAATTTGATTTTGAAGTGGTGTTTGCCAGGAGGGCCAAGATTGAGCCCAGCCCCAGCGTGGTGCAGGAGAAGGTGGATCAGCCTGTGCTCCCCCGCATGGCTCCAGACAGCATTCCTGCCAGGGGCTCTTGTGCACCAGGGGATCCCGTGCCCGTAGCATCCACAAATGCTGTTTCCAATCATCATGTATCTCCCGTGATTAGAAGAGTAACTGTAAATTACTTCTGCCTGGGGCAGAAAAGGAAGGATATTTTTACGGAAAGCCAGGGTTAGCCAACCCAGCTATACAACAAGGTCTGAAAAAATGACCTACACTTCACTCAAAGGAAACAATTATGTTCTAGCAGCTATATTGGTTGGCTTTAAACTGACAGACACTGTTAGTAAAAATTGTGGTCAGCTATTTGGAGCAGAGGATTGAGCAATTTAGTCTTGCTCCACTATCAACAAATCCAATTATTTATTTCAGTGACTCTTGTCAGGAATTAACTTACTGTAGCATCCAGTGGATTGTGAGCAATGTGCACATGATGAACAGGGTGTTCCACCTTTCCTGTCTAACAGTTTTATTGATAAGTTTGGTTTAGTTTTGACACAGATTGCCAACATGTAAATTTTATTTTAAATAACTCATTTTTAAAAGAAAGCAAAAATTCTTTAAAATTAAAAACTTCATCCAAACATATGGGGGGGGAGGTTTCAAGCTTTTTCAAATGTCAATCCTTGTTGCAGTAAATTAATATACAAATTTAATGGAAGAGGAACCTGTTAAGTGGATATAAAGTAGTAATTGCATGTATAAAAGAACAGGAAGGTATTAATCCCAATTAAGGTATAAAAACAGGTCAAAGCTCTACATACATTAAGATGTGCCACTTCTCATTTTGAATAGCAGAAACAATATTGCATACGGCAAGAACAAGGAGAGGTTCTGAAAGCAAATGAAAGCATGTGAAAAAAATCAGAAAGACAATTTTAAACATTGGGGGAGTTCAAAGCAAAACAATTGTCAGAAGTTGGACTACAGGACAGTTTGGTTGCAAAGAAGAAAGTCAGGTTTGATTCTGGACATATTAACTTCAGGAATTCACCTCTCCCTGGGTATCTTATTTGTCATGAAACCCCTCAGAAGTAAAATTTAATCAAACATAATGCATCTCTTCACGATTCTGACTTAACCTCAAAACCAATCTCCAGTCATAGCATGGAGAGTTTCAGATTACTAAGAAAGCCAGACTAACAACCCCCACTAGAATTCAAACCATTTGAACTGTGTTAGCACCACTTCGCTTTAATTTATACTCTTTCCTTGGTTTTACAAATTTGCTTATTAGATATATAATAAAAATAGAACTGTTAAAAACTTTGCTAAATTCCAATTATTAAGTCCGACTGGTGTGACTCCGTAATTTTCATCTGGAGCAGTTAAGAGTACTATGGGAGAAAGAAGGCAATTTTCATTTTGAGAAAATGAAACATTTAGTAACTTTAAAAATTCTATGTTAAACTCTACCACCTTTTTTTATCACTTCATGACACTGGTGTCACTGGAACAAACCCCATGGATCTAAGTCAAGAGCTACCAGCATCAATGGAGATCCTCCTCCTGACTTCACTTGCTTCTAAAGAAACCCCAGTGGCTGACAGATACCACAGCAAACTCCTTCACAGTAATATTACAGGAATATTCTGTAGCCATCTCTTCAAAAGATAAAGTGCTCTGATGAGAAACACATAATTAGCATTGGAGGAAGGGTTCCATTAGTTCAAAATTTAACATCGGTGTCTATGAAATTTTGTATACATTTCAACATTTTCAATGTTATTGCTGACTCCCGTTAGTAGAAATTCATGCCCTGCTGTGTTTTAACCTTCTTCAAGTCTTCAGTCACATTTATCAACTTGAATCCTGGATGACTGTGTAACACATCTGTGAAACTGATTTTATACATTGGTCATAGACAGAAATATACTGGTGAACAACTGTAAAGAGAAAAGTGAAAATTCTCTTTGCAACCAGGAGTCATGTTTGAAACGAGGGCTGTTGAACTGCTGCTGCTTCCTAAGATGAGATAAAAAGCTGCATCTAACGTTGGAGTTTCTAGAATGAAAAATTATTTAAACGCTAAGCAGCAATCTTGACTTGTTAGAACTGAGTTAATTACTATCATCTAGAAATAAGTTATTCACAGTCATCCAGAAATGTGTTTCTGATGTGTCTGTAAATAAGTACTACACTATCTATTACTCCAAAAAGATCAGCAATTTCCTACTGCTGTCCTTCCAGACGCGTAGTTACTCTGTATGCTGCCCACCAGGCTCAGGGGTATTCACTTTCATTAAATGAACACAGGAATTCACATAAAACTCTTCCCATGTCTAATTATTCAAGATCTACATTATTTTAGCCTCTCACTTGTTTCTTTTGTGTGCAGCTGCAGCAACTTTGCCAGGGGCTCAGACTCTGGCAAACAATTCCCTTCAAGTCTACTTTTTGCCCATTAGACTCAAAATGAGCAACAACTCCAAACTCCTGCTGGCTGCACTGCTGAGGGATGCTCCTGCTCCAAAGGTCAGATGAGCACAGCTTTGCTGGCTGGCAGCAGCATCCCACTGGTTGGACTGTGGGCTCCAGAGTTTCCCTTTATTTCTGAGAGCAAGCCTTACTGAGATCAGTGGTCCAGCCCTGAGTTTTCATGTAATGACCTTTTATCACTACTTTGCATAGGGTGGTTCCTGGAATGAGGTCTGAAGCCATGTAATTTATTAAATATAAAGCAACCCACAAGCTCCTTATACCCATGACCAGAGCATCTGACAAAAGCCCCAGACATGGTGCTGATAACACCCAGCCTATCCCCAGCACCTGCCTTTATCAGACCAGAAAAACAGCACATTTTATTCTTCATGTATTTATCTGTAGCAGGATGAAGCAGACTTATTTTCCTGGATGCTAATGTGATGCCAGTTGGAAATGAATATCCCAAAGCACGTTAGACCTGGTAGGACTCATCTTCTATACATGGCTGTAACTAGTTAGAACACAATGACACTGTCTCCTTCTAAATGATGCTTTTTAAATAAATGCTTTTCATCTGAAAATATATTCAAGGATTAAAAGATTAAAACTGAGCTTTAAAGGAACAGTCTGCAATATGGTTGATTTGAAAGGCTAAAACTTTTCCCAACCATTTCAAGTACGAGAAAATCCAACAGCTCTCCATTTGTGATTCAAGCACTTGGTAAACACACTCTACAACTGTACCATGGCTGTGTGCCAATGAAATGGTGAGTCAGCAGGCAGGGGAGGGAATCAAGTGTCAAGAATGCATTTAACCCTCACTCAGAGAACATTCTTCTTACCAACAGAATGAAAGCACACCATAGAAATGCAAAAAATCACTGGAATTTTTTAATCACTAATACAGGCAACTATCTCAATTTTCTTCCAACTTTACAGAATTTTTCAAATTTTAAATTAGGCCAAACACATAAGAAAACAGCAAACAGCAAACTGATGAGAAAGAGGTTCATGAACACGTATTAGTACAGTCCTAAAATTCTTACTCTGATCAAAATCCCAGTGATAACCCTGGCAAGACTGAGTGCTGAAGGGTTTCACAAGAGCATTAGAACTGATAATATTTAATACTTGCACAGATATAAAAAGGAGTACATTTTCCTAATGAAAATGCAATTCAACTCATCTGTCCTATTCCCAAAGGAGTATCTGTGCACGCTGCTTTGCTTCACAGTGTTTTTGTGGAGTGGTGGATGAAATCACGAGATTTCCTAAATCATTTATAAATTAACCCCTCATAAAAAAATCCCCACTGAAGCATCACTGTGCATAATCACTCTAGGTACTCTATCCAGGATGGAAAAAGAGCATAAAAAAGTGAGGATTAAAAAAAAAATATTTGAAAGAGTACTCAATCATCCACCTGAAGATTTGAACACTCATTTACAAGGTTGTTAAACACTGCCAAACCTGAAAGACAGCATTTTATACCTGCTTTCTTACTCACTCTTTACAGGTGTAAATAACCACGTTGGACACCTGTGGAGGAGTGGAAAGGAGGGGGAGAAAAGATTCCAGTTATTACCTTTAGAGTGTTGGTTAAGGGTAATTATAGACCAGCTGTGAATTTACGGCTTGCCCCCATTAGGGAACAGATACAGTTTCCAGTTAAAGGCTGAGGACAGCCAGCTCTGCTGTCCTCACGCTGCTTGAGCCTACAAATGCCTACACAAAGGAGTTTTTTTGCACATCTGGCCCCACTGACCTCCGTAGCCTGAGCCATCTCCTCCAGGAACTCAACTCACAGCCAGTATCATCTATTTACTGTTAGTTTGTCCTGCCCTGATTAAGCCTGGGCTGTGAAACGGCAGAGATAAGAATTAGTTTGTACAGACATCTAGAATGTCCAGGGTTGAAATGCAGTAAGCATCCCTTCACAGATCTATGAAAGTCTTTTCTCCCATCTAATGGCCCTCATAAAGTCTAAATCAAAGTTTCAACAAAACCATCACCTATGGCATTAAGAGACAAGGCCGTACAAACCCTACTGGAGTGATCAGAAAGACTTTCCCCCCATCCTTCAGCTCTGTCTGCCAGATGTTAACAACTGCAGCAGGGGCTGCAGATTACACAGACACATCTGAGCCAAAGGAGATAAATCTGAGCTGACTGTGAGCTCAAATGGTTGACCAGAATCTAGGACACTTGAAAGACGGCAATATCCCACAGAAGAACATAGCAGCAGGAAGGAGATTTTCTCTTCAAACACCACATTCCTCTCCATGATCTTACAGACTGGAAATACAGAACTATGACCAAAGAATAACTTTAGGAGAAACCGATGTCACTCACTGTGAAAGATTCTGCCATGGGTTGCACTTGGCCTGCAGAAGTGTGAGAAGAGTACCAAGTCTTGCAGAACTTCAGCTTAGAAAGCAAATTCCCCATGCATGCATCTCCTCCATCTGAGATTCCTAAAGAAAGAGAAATGTAAAAAATTGTCAGTGTGCAGTATTGCAGTTTATGGAAGAGAATCACAACACATCTCTCTTGTATGCAGAAGGCTCTAAGTAATCTTCCATCATTATAACAACACTAATTCCCAGAAATCCTGCAGAGCTCCAGAACTCTCTAGAGCACTATTTTACATACCCAGCACTTCTCCATTAAAAAGTATCTTTAAAAAAAATCCATTTACAAATAGGAAATTCTTTAACTTTTCTCCCAAACCCAAACACTTTTTTGGTTTTCTGTGTGTACATCCCTGGGAAATGACATCTCCAGGTCATTCCATTCTGTACTGCTTGGAACCTATGGAACACACCAGGAGAGACAGAGACCAAAGGAAATGACACATGTAGTGACACTACAAGGCTAACAGAATTGTTGATTTAGCAGCAGAAAAATCTGAACACTGTAGAGCTTGGTGGTGTGTTGTATGAAGGCTCTTCACCCAGATAAGAATGTGAATAATTGTTGAGAATTTTATTTATATAATTATCAATTTTTATGCAGAAAGCATTAGCAGATACTGTTTTAAATAATTTCAGATACTCAACACTAAATAAGTGGCTCACTTTCAAAATAAAACATTCCACAGAATGTCATATATTCCTTCAAAAGGGGAGTTACATTGCATTAACATGGATGCTTAAGTGGAATAAGTCTCAGTACAGGGACTGTTTTCAGCAATAGTTGTTAATTAAGTAGTAAAGTACTAATAAAATGTTTAGGCAGGTTGCATTTAAATAGCAGTATAATGACACGTAATTACTAAAAAAGAGTGCCAAAACCATTCTGCAAGAGACCACATTCAGTTTTCATGCTCTGTGCAAATCCATTTGAAAACAGAAAGGATTCCAATGTCCACTGTACAGTGGCCAGGGCATAGGCAAGCTGTGAAACTTATTCTCTCAGACAGAGGAGAACCTTTTACTTAAAAGCACACTCTTAAGTTTTTTTCACAGATGCTACAGAAATTAAAAGAAAATATTCTTAACACACACAGGAACAAATAAACACGCAGTAGCAGTGAGGCCAGCAGCTCTTCTGAAGGGTCATGATGAAAAACCACCAGGAAAACAAGGAAGAGCCTGTGAGGAAGGATAATACTCACTGACCTCACCACGGGGGACACAGCAGGAACCTGTCCCTGCAAGACGTGTCTAAGGGTGAAGCATTCAATTCAAAAGTAAACTTGGTGGAAAAGGTACCAAAATGTTCTGCTGCAGCAAGGTATGGGAAGGTAAGTATAATTCTTTGTGGGTAAGCAAAAAGTACAGTAGGCAATAGGAACTTGGCACAGCCAGGATGAATTCCAACCAAAAGAAAATGCAAATATTTAGAACTTCAAAATGTGTCAATGAAGATAAAGGCTCAGAGGAAAAAAGCACAAGGGTAAAGCTGAAATGCACAAAACTGCCACCATAGCAGAAATAAAATAAAAATAGTGCAGAGACAAATGTTTATATTTTAGATATCATTTATACTATTATCTCTAGAAGATAAAAACCAGTAACACCAAGTACAGAGGTATTTCGATTTTCTAACAACTCCTCTTGTGAGGACGGCAGTTCTCAAGTTGTGGTATAAATGCAGTAAGTAGCTGGCAGTCTAGTAGGTCCCAAAATTACTTGCAGAATCTTTACATTCTTTATAAATCTTTATATTCCTCCATAATAGCCATTGGTGTCTTTTAGACTAATTAAGGACAGGCTGCCATGAACATGGGCCCCTGTTCCAGAAAAGGTCCTGTTTATTCCTAAATCAAATCTAAGTAGCATTCATATAATTACTACGGTGACAAATATTTTATAAAGATACATAATACTTTTGAAAATTTCAATTTTACCGTCTGTGAACCTAAAGCCTGGCAGGCCCTTCCACCTTAAATTATTTTATGATTTGCAAACTAACAAAGTACATCTCTGCACTACTGAACCCCTCTGACTTCCCAAGGCCAGAGCTGCACTTGTGTTCAAGGTAATCCATGGAATGACATCGTGGCAGCAATGGGGCTCCTTCCAAGTCAAAGACCAGGCATCTCCTGATGTGATTTTTTTCAAAATTTGCATCAATGGAAATTAGGTACCAAATCTACAAAGGTGCTTTGAGAACCTGTCTTTTGTGTCTGCCTTGGCAAGCTTTTGGTGTTTCGGCAAAGCCTTTGTTCATCTGGAACAGTGCCAATAATCCCTTTTAAAATACCAAAGCTCCTGCTTTTGTGAGCACTGCCTGACTCCAGGGTGCCCAGTGAGCATGTGCTCAGTAATGCACCTTTCAGATAGCCATATTCTTGACATGTTCATGTGCTTAAAAACATTCTTTCTTGATCACAAACCTTCATATAACCTTTCAAAAAACAGAGGCAGGCTGAGATACTGGATTTTCAGAGATTTAGATTATTTTTGCCTTTGTATTACTTGCAGATGATCTACAAAAACACAAATCATTGGTCTGGTTTTTTTAATTAAAGCAGCTGACCACAGGTTACATGCATGAAAATAACTGCCTTTTTAAAACAGGAGGAAGGTCTTGCTCATTTGACAAGAATGGTTCATTTTTTAGAGATTCAAATCTTACAACTAAAAAAATAGGTCATCTTCAACTGTTATAAAAAGAATTGTAACCAAGCAAGTACAAAAAGCTGAACCCACATGCTTGGGGTGAGGTTCTCACCCTGTAAGTCAACTAATGCAGTAAAATGTTCTCATTTCTATTCTGCAAGACCTCCCAATTTTCTCCATGTAAAATCTGTGCTTTGAACATTAAGAAAGATGACATTCATATTAAGGGCGTAAGATATTCAGTGGGTTAATGTTCTACTTTGTGAACAGATTCCCGAGAAAGAACCTTCCCTTGTTATAAAAGGCATTTCTGTTCTTTGGATTCAGAAAGCTGATTTCACCATGTAACTGAGTCATCAAGGAAACTGCTGAGCAGCACCAGCCAAGAAATAAAGATCAGGTTGCATCTACTGCTGCTCGATCCTGCACCTTTTTTTGCTCAAACTCATTTGTACACAGTCACCTCAACCTCTTCAGAACTCCCCTTGTACAGCAGTTTGGTTTCCAGATGTGATAATCCACAAAGTGACACTGCTGAAGCACAACAGGAACTCATTCCCAACCCTCTCTGACAAGTGTCCTGACCCATAAATCCCAACACTGTGTTTGCTCTCTCTCACTGATCTACAGAATTAAGAATTATAAAACTGAACAGACAGTGGGCAAATTCACTGGTTACAATGTGGCAGCAAGGTGACCAGTAACACCCAAATCCTTTTCTCCTTTTCTTTCCCAGTCTTTGATGCTGGCAGACGTAGTGTTAAGGGACACACTTGTGTGGTGGACTTGGCAATGTTAGGTTTGGTGTTATGGTCAGACTTGATGGTCTTGAAGGTCTTTTCCAACCTAAATAATTTCATGATTCTATTACAATAGAGATGAGATCCTAAACCCATATTTGTCTCCATTGCCAAGATGCTGTCATAACACAGACAAAGATAGTTCCTGTCCAAGGAGGAGGAAAATTCACCATCAGAAATGCAGTTATAAATACAGATACATGGAAATTTAATATTGACCTTGCTGTACTAAAATCAATAAGAGATTTTTCACCAACTGGAATGGATCAAGCCCAGAGATGGGAGATACGCAAACTTTGCTCATCAGCCTCTACCTAGCCTTTGCACAGTCTCATTTATTACAATCATCACATTAGAGGGAGGTCTTTAAGATCAATACAAAAGAGAAGGAGACACAGTAGGTTGGTATGAAATGTAAAAATGGGGTTTGAAGCTGGGGATCAAGAGACAATGAGACAAAAGACAAGCAGGAAAAAGCACACGTTAGCAGGTGATACAAATCGTTACAACTCCAAGAGAACTGTGAAACATCTTCAGGAATACAGGGCTTGGAAACTAACAGGGTAAAGCACAAGGAATGAAGAGGTTGAAAATGGCGCTTTACTCCAAGGAAAGACAATGGTTGAATGCAATTTTTTATGAAGGTGATTAGGGGAAATAAAGTGTTTCTCTCAAAATCGGGACTTGGAATTACTCAATAGGTTTGTTGACAGCCTGCACAGTGAAAGGCATTGGGTATGAGGGCTTTCAGTGATTTGAAGGGAAGTAGGGACTAGCCTGAACATGAGGGACAGAGTAATGCACTGACTGATTTACACAGGATTTTGAAGTCTGAGGCAACAATTGTTAAATAACCACATAAATTTAAAAATACTGAAAATTGAGTTATCTCATAGTGCACAATTTAATTAATAAGCAGGCAAGCTGTTAGTGGGTATCACATGATTGATTTTTGGGTTCAGTGCTATGAACATTTGATTCAAAAAACATAAAGATATTTCCACTGTGACTGATAGCAGGACAAATGAATTAGGGGCTGCCAGCCAAAGAGTCTATTTTATCTCAAGAGAAGGATTGCTTACTCATCTCTAGTCAACAGCCCCTTCTAAACACACTGGAAGTAATTTTAAAACCCCAAGGAATGATGGAATTTAAATTATTTGTGAGGGTGGAAGACTGAGAGGTTTTCCTACATGACCAGTTATTTCCCAGAAAAATATCAGATGGTCTATCATCATAGTTATGATATTTTCCCCAAATTAAACTCCAGCCAATACAGTTAAACTCAGACTCATCACAGCAGATCGAATTTGCTCTTCCTTCCTTTGCGATGTACATTTGTTGCAATCTGCTATTTACTTTTCTCATGGTCATATTTCTGAATAAATCAGTGCATTCAAATAATTCCAGTGAATCAGTTAATACTTCAAATTAAGTTCAAATGAATTCAAATGAATCAGCCAGCTTAGAGAGAGAAAACAAGTAAGTAGGTCAAGGTGGTGGGTTTAGCTTCATGAAACCCAGGTTCAATCCTCTGCTCCAGCACGAGGTGCTCCACACACGTGGTGTGACATGTGAATTGCTTTTGGCATCAGTCTGCAAAATATTTAGGCACTTTTCACTGAAATCCCCTAAACCAGACAATCAATGAAGGACCCTAGTCCACCATCAGTTTCACAGAGCTATAGAATGATTTTGCTTGGAAGGGTCCTTAAAGATCATCTCATTCCAACCCCCTGCCATGGGCAAGGATGCCTTCCACTACACCTGGTTGCTTCAAACCCCATCCAACATTTCCAGGGATGGGGCAGCCCCAGCTTCTCTGGGAAACCTGTGCCAGTGCAGGCTCAGTAAAGAATTTCTGAGTAAAGAATTTCTTCCTATCATATAGTCTAAACCTACCCTTTCAGTTTAATACCATTGCCCCTTGTCCTGTCACTCTCTGCCCACATAAAAAGTCCCTCTCTCTCCTTTTCATAAAGCCCCCTTTAAGGCAGTGGAAGGCCACAAATGAGGTCACCCTGCAGCCTTCTCTTCTCCAGGATGAACAGCCCCAGCTCTCAGCCTGTCTCCATGGCAGATGTGCTCCAGCCCTCTGAGCATCTTCGTGCCCTCCTCTGGACCCCTCTAACAGATCCACATCTTTCTTGTGCTGTTTCCCCTTGTATCCAAATTATCACAAATTGTAACTCCAAAACTGTGATCAGCTGTTTAAGTCAAGAGAGAGACAGCAAAACCATAAGCTTTTTAAAAAGCTCAGCTATCAAAGGGGAATGGAGACCTATTTTTGTCCTATACATGCACGCCACTCTGCACTTGAGTTAGATATCTCTTTCTGAGAGGTTCCACTGAAAAATAAACATCACACCAACTAACCATTCATCCATCCATGAGATAAACTCAAATTTTCAGTTCCACAGTTAAACAAATGCAAAATAAAGTGACTAAGAAGTTAGTCACTGAACAAGTATATTTGTAAATAAATTATGCATATTACATGAATGGTGTCTACGAATCTCTTTTGGAAAGAGCATAACTCTGTAAGGACTGAAATCAGTGTTACAGCCCAGGCTAAATTCTACAGGTCGGGATGAGAGCCTTGGAGCCTCTACTGACATCCTAGGCATTTAACCTGTGCTGGATCAGCCCCTCAGCAGACAGCAGGCAGGTATTTTCTACAGGAAATCTACCAAGGATATAAAGAAAGGAACATTAAAAAGAAAATGAAGTCCCAAAAGTCCTGTACCATAAAGACAGACACTATTTGTGGATGGGTGAACCTCAGAATATAGCTCCAATACAAGGCAGAGAGTTGCAAGGGAGTACATATTTCCATCTGGGCACAGCTCCAATTTTATATTAATAAACTGGCTCTTTTTTGTAAACAGAATCAATATCCTGTTTTAAAGTGATTCTCAGAAGAGCAGGAAATTAGAAAATATTAGTATTAAATTAATCAAACTTCTCTTCATGAAATATTGTTCATGTTAATGAATAAATTTATTTTTTGGTTTTTTTCAGTGTATATACACATATACACCGAAAATTCTACCCTAAACATAGGAGCTATGTGCTCATTTGAGATGTGCAAAGCTACATATTTCCTTCTTGTTAATTCTGATTCCATGAACACTGAGTGCAATTTCCACTTTCAGGGATTATGAATTATAAATATGATATAATTTTTCAGGATGAATCATAAAGAATAAGTTTCTTTTTGCTCTTTGGTATTTCTCAGCAATATTGGATGTGCCTCTAAAAGTAGAAGGGACAGGGGGAAACCATGCAGGAAAGCTGAAATTTCCTAAAACATTTTATTTTATTACTGGCACACCAAATCCCCATTTCCCTGTCCCGGTCAGGAAACTTCAGAGACTCAAATGTCATCAGTTACATCATTGAAGGCATTCTAGTCCGTGTTTTGCATTTTTACATAGCTAAGGAATTTCTAAGTTCTCTACAGTTTTTCTTTTCCGGAAGGGTAATAGCAGTTCCCAGTTTAGAAGAAATGAATCCAAGACAGAGAGAGGCCACCCTGGGGAAAGAGCAATGAGAGCAGGGACAAGGAGGAAGGCCACAAGAGTCAAATGGGGTGAGGTTTGGGGGAACAAAATGTCCAAATGATCAGAAACGTGGCTTGGCTTGTGAACCTGATGAATATTAAAAGCACTCAGAAATTATTTTTTGGTCTGAATGTGGATAAGAGGCACGGGGATAAGAGAGGAAAAGAAAGATTTTGCAATCTTTCTCAGAATCTAAAATCATAAAAAATCTTCAATATGAAAAAAAATCTGCTGAAAAGAAATTAGTTTATAAAGCAGGCTTACTGTGCAAGCCTAAATCTAACCATAGCATTCATTACCAAGCACACTTTAAAACGCATCACACCCAGGGAAGGTTGGTTACTTACTCCATCCAGGCTCTCAAAACTTTGCTTCCTTGCTGCATCAAGCTATTTTAACTTTTGAACTGAAGAGCTTCAGGGGCTTTGGTATGCCCTGTGAAGGAAGTTACACTCAAAAAGAACATACCTGAAAATATCAAGTGCCTAAACCAAACACCATATTGAAAATCACTTGCAAGACCGGTGTCTTATTTACCGAGCCTTTTTCCTTTTGTGTCTGCACATTCACAAACACTAACCTTTTATGATGTCTACCGAAACCCCAGTGTGAGAGTTTACTGTGATGCCTTTGAAGCAATAAGTAAACATTTTTAACTGTGTGTGTGCCAGATTAGCTGGGAATTTCCTATGTCCTGCCCTGCAGCCAAGATCACTGCTGCCTGCCCCTGAGTGTGGATTCCACAGGCTGGTGAGTGGGAGAGAGATATGACAGTTCCCTGAATTACTCATTCATCCCAACACACACTTGGTCTTTTATTACAATGTACAGAATTTACTCAGGGGAAAGAAAGTAAAGCTATTCACGGTCTTCAACATTTCCCCCCTTCCACTTACATATTTCAACTTCCAATCATCTCTCTTCTCTCTGTTATCTTTAAAAGGTTCAGGTGCTCATACCACCAAAGCTGGAGATATATGTCCTCAAAACTGGGCACATGAATCTCTGAGTTCTAGTTTGCAGCTCCCAACTTATACACACAAGTTAAAATGTCCACAAATTAAAACATAATCACTACAGATGCTCAACTGCACATACTAACACATTTAGCACAAATAAAGGCAATTTGTTCTAGAAAAGGGTAACACAAACTACAGACTCTCCATTGAACATACTGCAAATGAAACCACAGATCATGGCCAGTGTTCTCGTCTATTGTGCTGTATCTCTCATAAGTGTTTTAAAATAAACACTAAATAGTAATTGCTTAATGCACCTAAAACATGCCTTTGGGATGCTCTGTGGACAACTGCAGAAAGTCACAAGTCCCACAATATACCAATACGTTTGAAATATTAACTTCTGTTAAAATTTAATTATTTTCTATTGTTACTTCTGTGAGCAATCATTGCCAACGGGTATTTGTATAGAAAAATTCACTCTTCTGTGTCACTGATTAAGGCTTCAATACAGCTCCTCAGTCAATGCAATACAATGCCCATAGATACATTGTATTTTTTTCTACAGTCATAATCCACAGTAAAATCCCTAAATCAGTAGAGAATTTGCTGTTAAATACTAAAATTCTAGGATGCCTCTTTATTCTTATGCACTGAAGAAAGTAGAGGGATATAAATATAGTCAAAGGTTAAACCAAACTGTCTTATTTTATACACAAATGCTGGGTCAACGCGGTAGCACATTCTACATATGAGACTATGTACAACACATAACCACACCTACTAGGCAGGGAAAACTGAATTTTCACACCTTGACACAAAAATCAAACCTGTCTTGCACACGCTAAGCTGTGAGCACCTTTATTGAAGCAGTTAAATGTTCTTGTTCCAGGTACAAGGTATCGTCTCCCAGAGCAAGCCTGTCTATTAAAGAGGTTTCATCGCAAAAAGTAGCGAGAGGTTACATAAAGTGACTGTGAGTGCATTTAGGAATGGTACTCAACGTGATTATTTGCTTTATATTTTAAGTAAACAAATCATTACATCTGAAGCCTAATAAAGCCTCCTGCACAATCCCATTCCTGGGAATTGCACAGCAGCAGCCCAGTAAGCCACAGCTGAGCTACAGAACACTCCTGGCCTGGCAGCCCCAGCAAGGGAAAGCCCAGCACGGCAGCTCTCCTTTCAGCTCACAATGCCTTTGCCAGACTTTACACATCCATGCCAGTCGTCTGTCTAGATGGAGGAGAACAGCAGATAAATAGGGAAGAGAACTAAACCACATTTGGCAGGATAAGACTTTTCAGTGGGAAGGGAAAGGAGAGAATTTGGGAGGTGCTATGCAAGGTGCCAGCAGAAGTAGTACTTGGAGAAACATCCCATACATTATGTAGCACCACACGGCCCTAGATTATGTAATTTCATAATATTCTTTTTCACACTCCCTATTGCTCTGGACAGAAACGTGCAGCTTGGTTTGCTCAGAGAAAAAGGCTCCCATGTTATTGTCGAAGGTCACGAGCACATTTGAAATGGCAGGGAGTGGGCAGAGAAGAAAGGCAAGCAAAGAGAAACAAGTCTCATGGTAGGACATCTGCATATTGCAGAGTGGAATGGGATTTCATGCCCATCTCTGATTTACTTTCTCATCGTTGGACAATCTTTTGAATCAAACTTGTCCCACATTTCAGAGCTTCTGACTTGATATAATGTTTCTGAATACAGACCAGCTGCACTGGAAGCTGTTCCCTGATCATGGAGCGTATGGGCCACAAGGAGCTTGAAAACGGGTAACTTGAGTCCTAGGAGTCACAACTGAGGCCATCAGAATTAGTGTAAACTGGCATTCATTTCCTTTGCTACAGTTTATTACTTGTAAAATCGGGGTGGTACACACATCTCCCAGACTATTTTGAAATAAAATGATAATCCAAGAACAAAGATGCAAGAAAGCCTCCGAAGGAATTAATCCACTTGTCTATGTGGTTGAGTGTGAATGTTGTGCATAGGTCAACTGAAAAATCAGAAAAGAACAAAATACCAAGTAGCTGTCCATTTTAATGTACAAGGAGTTTATTCACAAATTTCACTCATGAAATGACAACCTTTCCAGCAAATCTGACAAAGTGCTTTCACTATTTTGCATAAAACATTTACAGAAGGGATACCATTCATCATTAAACTCAGCTGACATATAAAACTACAATGAGCTGGAAAGCAGCAATCAAACCTTCAGTTTTTTGATGGGGGCAAGCATATACTGAAATTCTCTTATTTTCTGAGCATGACAAAGGAGGCTGCAGAGTATTTTGCATCGCAGATCTTCCTCAACATCACCACTTTTCTTCACTCTGCTCAATGCAGAGCAAGAAGTACAGACGAATTCTTGCTGTTAGGGAGAAGAAATTAACCATGAAGCAACACTAAAACCTCCAAAAATAACTTGCTCCTTTTGAACTCTGACTATAAGTACTTCAGAAAACATACACACTCCTGGAGAACTGTGTGTTTATTACTGGAAGCCTTGGCTTCCTTACTACAGCCTTTGTATATGGGTATTATCAGCATCTGCAAGAACAGTTTCCACTATTGCTGAAAAGAAGAGGAAGAAGCACAATGTGGAATAGAAGAAGTATGCGCACAGCTTATTATGTTAAAAAACAGCTGTGAATGCATGCATGCATGTGCAAGGACTACTGCAGCAAAGCCTACAAACACAGATAAAATTAAACTGATTTTTTTTCAGCCTCCATAGTCCTCATGTAATATAAGATTTTTACTTTCCCTTTGTGACACGCTCTAAAGCTTCCTGCATTCTGATCCGATGGTCTTCGGCAGTGCTTAGAATGAACCCAAAGCCTCTTGTTCCAGTCAGTTGTACCTCATCAGATCTACTGGGAAGCACCAAGACTTAAACAGACCTACTGGGGAGACTCTGAGCTGTTTGCAGCATTTACAAGATCACAAGTGCAGTTCATTGTACACATTTCACTTATTTCACTCTTTATGTTTTAATTCAGAAATTGAGAGATGGGGTAGATGAGAATGACATTGCAGAAGCTGGTTGATTCAGTAACCACAGCATTTTGTCATAGTATTTTTATACAAGGAAAGACAAAGCCAAGGAATATAATATTTAAAAAAATTCTAAACCCACTTCTTGTTTCTTATTGATCTGTAGGAAACAATACCAGATTTTTACTAGTTTGTATCATCTGCCAAAAACAACACTAATCTATCCAAGCACACCAACACTCAATATTCTTTTATAGGTGTCAGTGAACACAGCAGGAAGCTGAGATGACATCAATTTCTCAAACTTGGTTACTCAGTTTTAAAACCAACATATGATCCCAGCTAAGACTTTTGCCATTTTTACAGCCTGAATGAAGCATGAAGTAGTACTTGATTTGGCTATTCCTTCTCTCAAACTTCTCAAATAATACATTTTCTGCTTGTATTTTTTTGTAACGTAGATATTTGCAAATCATTTAGATTATCATGGCTGCAAGACAGACATAATTTCATGGCGTCAAATATTTTAAGGAAAATTCTTCAGAACAAGATCCCCAAGTTCTAAATTACATACCATGATCTAGTAAAATGTATGGAGCTGCCAGAATTTACATCCATGGAGAATCTTGTTCATTTCACATGCTTTCTAAAATATTTTGTCCCTTGGTCATGATACAAACATCAAATTTAAGATGCTTTCATTTTGCAGGTCCTCTAGTGAGCACTACACTACGGAAGCCACTGAACCGTACAAAAAACAAAGCATCCAGATGAAATAGTGTCACTAATTTCAAAGCATTCAGCTGATTTTTATCACATTTCAATAACGCTTCTAATCTCCCATCATAAAATATAAACCAGCTCTGAAAGGCTAAATAACTAACTTCAGCTGCTATGATCTGCACAAAGACTCTGCTTTAGTAAAAGATATTTGCTTCCATAATTTTTAATACATCAGTTTCTGCTGTACTAGATAATCATTTATCCAAGTTTTAATTTCCCAGCTCTGTGCTGTTGACATTTTGCAGTATTTTCAAAAAACGAAAACCAAGAACAAAAATATGACAACAAAGAGGATGGTGAAGATGATCTAAGAAAATCTTTATATTTTTTTTACCTGCCATGTGTTTTATATTGTGTGTACTGAACTCCTGCAATGACAGGAGTTGATATTAATTACTTATCTTATTAATTTCTTAATAAGAATGTTCATAACAGACTGGCTGCTGGTTTGTCTTCTGACAGGACCAAGAACTCGAAGTTTAAGAAGTACACACTATATACCCACAGGAGATGCCACATTAAGGAATGTGTTTCATTTATTGCTGTTCAAGGACGTTGCTCCCAGTCTTTAAAAACGGAACAGGTTTGCTCTGCAGACACACATGAAAGTGTCCCAGTGCTGATGGCAACAGCTGAAAGCTGTCCAACAACTGCTGCTCCAGAGCAGAGACGAGCAGTAGCTTCACTGAAGTGAGACCAAACACTCACTCATAGCCAGGTTTCCTCCAAAACTCTGGTGGCAGAGCTGCAGAAAAGAAATAAGAGTTCACACTTCGTTATAATTTCATTTTTCCTGTTAAAACAATGCCACAGGTTCTTAATCAATGCCTCGTTAAGGCTTAAGGTCACCAGATTAGCAATACCGTAAAACACAACTTCTGCCATCAGCTCTTCCCTGCTTATCTTACTACAGATCCTCAGTGGCCTTGATCAAGAGATGAGAAGAGAAGGAAGATGGGGCTATTAATTCCTGAGGAAATGTCATTCAACTGATGGGGAAAAAAAGAGAAAATAAAGAGCAATATATTCTCAACATTTTCTTGCAACCATGAAGAAAGATCTTTGCCAGTCCTTTGACAGTATGTTCAAGTGCACTTTCCTGAGACATATCATAGCAAAACTTCTTGGGCTCTGTATTCCAATAAACGAATATACTGTATTCCAATAAACTAATACACTATACAGGAAAGGATAAGAGAGAATGGGAAATTAACATGGAGAGCTTTCCACACCAAATGAGTACCCAAGGGGTTTGCAGGCAGCCATCTCTTTCACTGGACTCTTCCTTCAGCCCTATAGAGAAGAATTCGGGATGTGGACAAATACCCACCTTGTGAAGGCGGTGCTGGTGGAAAAGGTTTATCCCCAGATGTTCATCACCATCAGCTGCAGAGGTTTCTGCCCCTTCAGAGCAGCTCCCAGCTGTCCACTCTAACCAGTACCAAAACCACCTCAGCCAAAACAAACTAGATTAGCACAGAGCTGCCTCTTAATACTGTTAGAAAAATGCCGATGAAAGCTGGCAATACATCCCCTGCCCTTCCCCCTCCAATCCACTCATCCTCTCCCTCACGCAAGCAACAGCACTTAACTGACCCCTTCAGGCATCACAGGATGCTAAATAGACAAATAATGATTTTTTTATTGAACAGGAGAAGAGGGAAAGTAGGAAAGCCTTCTTCAGCTGCCACCTTCGTGTCTCCTGAATTAAAATAACCAGCAAGCCATGGCTTTATCTTCAGTACACAAATAGGAGAAGGAAGGTTAATTTATTTCACTTAATGACAAATATAATGTTTCCTCTTTAGCAGACAAAACACAGAATGGGCCAGAAAAGAGTAAACTAAGTATACTGCAAAACAGGTGTAAACTATCCTAGGTCTTCCTCTCCTTCAGGATCAAGATCTTCTATCCTTCTTATGACAAGAAAATCTTTTACTGTGCACCATTTAGAAAGAATATTCAGATTGGTTTACTTTACATTTTTCAAACCTGAAACACCAGAATGAATAATTACAAGTGTGCACCCTTTCTATTAGTTTAGGGCCCTCTAGGGCAAGCTGTTTAATTCTTGCCTTTAAGGCTAAACACTATTTTTCCTTCTTGAGAAGCAGTTCGGAGAATGGCATGGGTTTGATCAAGAAAGATTTGAAATACAGAATAAAAAGAATCCTTCATTACAGGCAGATGCTAGGAATCTCTTCCCTCCACCTCTTTTTTCTGTCTTTGAGGAAGACAAATCGCTAAAAGTTTAGACATATAAAAACTAACAGCAGCATCAATTTTGAAGCAATGTGTATTTCAGCAGACAGCACATCAGTCAGTTTGGTTTATAGAACCTGAGAAATGATGTTTTAACTTTTACTGTTGCTTCTGTCAGAGTAGAAAAGATGTAGTTTCTCTGCTTTGGAGTACAACAGATAATGCTGTCATATTCAAAATTATACTTATTGCTTATGCATATAATAACTACAGCATTTGTCCTGCATTTAATTTTATGTCTGTGTTCAAGTGTTCGCTTGGTTAAAAGAAAAAAAAGAAAGAGATAACAAAACAGTGCATGTGTGTTCTGCATTTTTTGATGTGTAGTGTCTAATTTGGGGGAAAAAGCCAAAAACAAAACAAAAGGAAGAACTGCTGTGTATTTTCAGGAAGGTAATTCAAAAGCCTTATAGTAGTAACCTAAAAGCTAATTACACCTTAGCTATGGCAAGTGCATTTCTGCAACACAATGTTAGCAAGCTCAGACCAAAACTTTCCGAACTCTTCAGTTTCTCCTGCCTACCTCATAGATAACCCTCACCAAGTGGTGTTGGTCTTTTTTCACATAACTAACATGTTTTAATGCATTCTGGGTAAATCTGACTGAGGATCAATCTGCTTGAGCTCACTGACAATCAACAAAGACTAGATACAACAGGTATCTCTGGCAGTTGAGGCACTTCACAAATATAGTGCCCTGGAACAACACACTCTTTGGCCCTTATGGAAGTAACCCCTTTAAAGAACACTCTCTCCCCCAAAAAATCGCCACCATAGACAGTCTTGAAAATTACTGATCCTATTCCATGTGTTTGAAAAATAACAATAAATCCTCATCGTTTCACACACTTCCTTATTGCTCTGCCTATGCTATTTAATTGTAAGCTCTTCAGGGCAGAAGCTAGGGGCGTTTTAATGCTGCAGTGAAGAGTACTAAACCAAATATGGCTTTGAGCACTACTTTATTGTCAAAACAATAAAGGTCCACTTCATCCAAATATTGTTTGCTTGGTCAAAACACAAGTGGCATCTAGAATCCTCCCCTTTCCCATTTCTTTGTTGTAAGATTAGTAAACCTTTCACTGGGTTCATCACTAAAACATGTATTTCACTCAAAAAGGACCCCTAAAAATACTTCCTCAAGATGCTACTCTTTCTTCACTGCTATGACTTTTGGCTGCTGACTCTTCCTTGTTTTGCTGACTCCTCCCAATTTCCTCATGTGTGTGCATGCTTACGTGCGCGTGTGCGCACTTCCTCCTCCACTCCCGAGTTCTTCAAAGCAAGTACAGTGCTCCCGACCAACACACAGAGGCAGTAAGGGAAACAAGGAAGACAATCTGACTCAGAGTGGCTGTGAAGAGATAACAGTTCAGTGGTTCAAATCAGCATCAGCACTCCCGGGTGCAGGCCCCTGCCAGCAGCGCCTTGTGCTGGGGTTCTACAGAACGAACCGGTCCCTTCCCCCACTGCAAGAAACCCCTCCCTGACCTCCAGCTGCCAGATGGAAGTGACAGCCAAGAGTCAGCTCTTTGTTACCAGCATTTGTGTATTGACCTGTGTCCCCCCAAAGCACAGAACTCCAGCTCAACCTCAGCTCCTTCATCACAAGCTGGTTTAGGTCCTGGGGCAAACAAAACATTGAAGCCTCAGAACTGAGACCCCCTGCACAACATTCCCTCTTTATTCCTGAGCTGGTTTCTTACATTTACCAATGGATAACCCTGCCCAGGAGCCCTTATACCACGGCTGTGAGTGCCAGTTCAAGCTGAGAGGAAGAAAGATGAGAGATTATAAGGTGGCACAGCATTTAATTTCTTTAGCTCTTCCAGCCCCCGCATCATTTGTGGAATATAACATTATCTCTTTTCATATCCTGGATGGTCCTGACCTTGTATTTTAACACCAAAACTCTCTGCATTACTGCCCCAAAGAACAGCAACAATAGACACCAGCAGAGAAGAAAGAGCCTGACCAAAATGGTACAAAGGAGAAAAACCACTGAGAGCGCCTGTATCCTCATTGTGATCCGCTTTTCCTGCTTCTCCAGGATTATGGGCTACATTTTTTGTTGGTGTGAATCAACACAGGCTACATCGGCGTACACAGGGTTGACATCACAAACCTCGTAAACCCACAAATGTCTAGAAGGAATTTGCATCCCTCAACACCATGCCAGCGTCACCATCTCCTCACACACGCTAAGTAAGCACTGCCCCAAATGTTTCAACTAAATCTGACAAGGTACAAGAAAAAGTTGTAAAGAGGTCTCTAATTTGACAGAAATAGGCTGCAGGGCTGGAAGATGGCCACCTGTCCACAAACTATTGGAAACCACAGATATCTTCGCCAGATTCAGCTGAAGTCTACACCCATCTCTACCTTCTCATCAATATACACCAGGACTGTGCCCTCCAGCAAAGGTGGATTAACACCTCTAGGGAGAATTTCATAGGGAATGTTCACACAGCTTCTGCTGCAATACAGAAACCTCTGGCAAAGATAAGTTTCTGGGGTCAGCAAACTGTCCCTGTAGCTCAGAAAAATGACCTTCATTTTATGGCCCAAGAAGCTCTGAAGTAGATGAAATTATATAAAGGCACAAACAGCTGCAGTGTGGATCTAGGAATTCCACAGCTGCTTGTGTGACCATGGAGAGGCAGCACAAAGTAGAGGTGGAAGTAAGACAATGCTCTGGGCCCTTCACACCACCTCAATGGATCTGTCCTTGTGGAAGCAGCCTTTTGGATTTAGTGACATTCTACCTGTACTTCGCACAGGCACAAAGCAAGCGGTGCTGGAGCCACCATTCACGGCAGAGAATGGCACTTTCCTGAAACTGCTTTGTCACAAAAGCAGCTCCTGTATCCCAAAACCTGTCTAAAGTACCTAAATCAGCAGTTATTCTCCTGATTGAACACTTTTAACAAGAAAGGGTATTTTCAGAACAGTTTTAGGTATCGATGTGTGCTAACCACTGGCAGTAAGAAAAATCATAAAAACCCTGAAGGATGATACGGACTTTCCAGGCGTGGAATATCCACTTGTCTGTAAGAGGTAACAACTGCTACAGCAGTGAACGCTGAGAAGCCTCTGCTGTCGTAAATGTTGTGTTATTTTAATACAACCTTGCTTTTATTTTCACACAGAATCCAGCCCCTTTCCTGCACTGGTAATTTTATGCCTTCTAGAATGCAGTACTGTAAGAAACACTCAACATTGTGGTGAGTTCCAGAGAACTGGTGATGACATGATATTGTCAGCACCAGTTTTAATATCCATTCAGCTGGGATAGTGAACAGACCAGGGGACTTTCCTCACAGACATACAGAAATAAAAGGCCTCTGTTCCTATAATAAGACCAATATATGTATTAAAGGAAATTCAAAGAAGAAGTAAACTGTATTTCAGAAAAGCCTATGCAAATGGAAAATCAGGTATATTTTTTTAAGTATTAGGCAGCCTTTTATGTGATATGACAGAGGATGCTGGTGTGTCCACATTCCTCTGACTCACATCTTTTGTAATGTTCCATACAGGCAAGTCACTGTCTTCCAGTCCCACTGTCTTTGACATGAATTCACAGGAATCTGATGACACACAGAAGGCTGCAGCTGGTTTTGGTGGTAAACTCCCTCCCTGAACATCCACATGCAACGCTCCATGCACGTGCTCCTCAATACTGTGCACAGTGACCCTGCTCCAAGGAGATTCAATCTAAAAGCTGCATGGCAGAGCAGTCATGGAGTGTGAGGGGAGACAGGAAATGTGATTCCTGCCTGCATTCAGTACTGCACCAAGTGGAATCACTCACTCCAGCAGCTTATAGATTCACCTTAGTTAAATTTATAATATCTAAGTACACAGGGGTTTCTGCTTTTTCTTTTTTAAGGCTAGAAAATGAGGTTATTGTGGACAGCTCAGGTATCTTGTAGATGCTTCTGTGGGGTTTGCAGTAGCAATTAACTTTCCCAAGTAATGAGGTATAATTCCCCCTGAGAAAGCCTGCCTCATCTGTGATAAACTCCCCACAGAAACATGGAAATCTCGCAGCCAAGGCTCAGATTCATGAGATTTTGGTGGTTTTTTCAATATTCTTTGGGAAGCAACAGGAATAAAAATTTTACATGGGAGCCTGTTTTCCTCTCTGGGACAAACATTATATAATCACTGAAAAGTGCTTTAACAGTAAGAAAGGTAACAATATTTTATAATCAGTGCCCATATAAAACTATGTGTATTAAAAAGTTCAGCCAATCTCTGCAGAAAACAATGAAGATAAATGACTGCTGGGAATTAGTTTAGGGCTGCTCCTATAAGACGGCTCAGTTTCTCTCATATTATAGGTAGTGAAATTAAAAATTTACTCTGGCTTTTATTCACTGCCACTGTAATAAAACACCCCAACAATTTGGCAGCAATATAAATGGCTCCCCATCAACATGAATAGCCTCAGTGTGTGGACCTCTATCTATTTTTACTTGAGCTCAAGTAAATCAGAAGTTAACCACTTCAATGTGAATTACAGTGATACAAGTTTAAGAAGGAACCAGACCTGAACATTGATTCTGCATGGCCTTTGGTAATGAAACCAGCTCTGTCATTGTTTATACCCTCACTGAATGCGCTCACAATCATTTGGATACAACAAACAGCTCTTGCAGATGGCTGACTGCTAAAGAGGAGAAAAAAAAAAGAGCTGTATAATGGCCACACTAAAAGGCTTTGATAACAACACATCAACTTCATAAACTTGTGTCCTGCAGTAACACAAGCGAACATTCAGCCGACCACAAGAAACAAAGGAGAATGTGGATGACTTCATCAGCCATTAAGTCTGTTGTGCCCTGATCTAACAGCATGATTCAAAATTAAAATCAAAGAAATTTGTCAACAAGCATTTCCTCAGCTCAGAAGAATCCTCAATTGTTGTGGCTTTTCCTCTGCACCCATTTGGGAGTGTCACACAGACAATGAATGGGGAGGACTGGGAGCAGACCGTCACTGTATTTTACCAATTCCAGATCAATAAAACCAGTCACTGAGGCAGAGGCTCAGCCTGTATCTGGTTTAATTTACTCTGGGGACTGGAACAGAAATACACCAGCACACCCCAGCAGTTCCATCTCTTCTTCCTGCATCGAGGCCTTCCAGGCTTGTTCAAACACAGCAGAGCAGCCTCTGCGATCTAAGTCACAGCAGTCCTGAGAAGTGAAATCCAGAATGGCTTTCTGTGGCTGTGGAAAGATATTCTTCAGCAATGGGAGTTACATGGAGAACCAAGAACAGATTAGATGAATATTCATTATTCAAAAGAGGATTAAGAAGTAAATGGTGGTTTGAGGATGTAATTTATGAGGGAGAATGACACAATCCCATACCATTTAAAGAGTGCCTTCTCAAACTGCCCCCGTACTTTCACACCCACACTTTTTCCCTTCCCTTAAATGTTAAAGAGCTGGGGAAGAGGCCTCATGCACAGAAACTGCATATGGATACCTACCCATTTTTTCATATATTTGTGAAAAAAATCTGAGCTCTGGAATATGCAGGAAAAAAATGGCATACAGAACAAATTACTTCAAGGCATATTTTACTCCTCTAGCCAATAAGTATTTCCAACTCATACACGTGGCAATGTATTATCTTTCTGATCTGGAACCTTCTCGTATAAATACAAAACCAGTTTTCAATACCTGTAAGAGTATTTCATACACATCTTAACCAATTTCACATTTCGCTTTATCAATGAATTCAGTCATTTTTTAGCAGTTAATCTGTTGAAGTGTCATTTTTAAAAACTTCTGATTTTAATCTGATGAACTGCAACATAAACTAAGATCTTTATTCTAGTTTTATCCTTTAGAAATCTACTTTTTGGCAGGTGTTCAAGGCAGCAAGTGTTTCTATAAACTGCAAGTGCAAATATGTCTCACAGAATACAGTGCAAACAGAGGACTGAGGAGACATTTAAGAAAACACAACTGAACAAAGCGGTGACCTGGATTACAGGGGTAATTTGTTTTATATATCAGTATTTTTTATATGCCTGTATTTATTTCTGGCCAAAACTCTATTCTTTCAGAGCACTCTGCTGAGTAGTGTAACAGGGAATTCTCTTTGTACTACAAATTTTCCGGCTTTTAAGGATCTCAGTCTAACAGAAAATTTAAGGATTTTTAAAAAAAAAATTAACAGAGAAGAGAAGAGAAGAGAAGAGAAGAGAAGAGAAGAGAAGAGAAGAGAAGAGAAGAGAAGAGAAGAGAAGAAACCAAATTAAAGCATGGGAAGTAACTCCAAGCACTCCACCCACGGCTGGTAATCCCCACTCTATAGACATGGGTAAAGCAAAGGAATGGAGTTAACCTGCCTAAACTCACAGCTCAAGTCAACAGGACAGTCAGGAACAGAACCCTAATTCTCCCTCCTCACCTAAGCACCAAGCCACAGCTCTTAGAAATGGGAAAAAATACTCACAAAAACCTATTCCTATAAAGGGAGCATAGGAAAGAACAGTCTCATTGAGGTAAATACTTGTTTGTGGAGATTACTGCTTGTCTCACCAATACCCCAGGGACCACCTTGTCTGCACCTATAATTAGGGCAAGCCCCTCTGTAACTGCATGAGGTCATGTTTTTCTTTCAAGCAGCAGTAAATCATCATGCTTGTTATCACTCCTCTCTCTACACAGATTCTCTCAAAAATTAGATTATCTCTAGGGCATCCCTTGCTATTTTGTCATTTTCAGTATCACTCTCAGTATAGTAGGAAAAAGACCAAAAAATTCAGCATTTAAGGTTTGAGAAACAAAGATAATAATGCATTAAGGGAGGAAAAGAGTGCAAGAAGCAGATCATCCTGGAACTGCCAATTTTCCATATCCTTTGAGGATTAGATCCAAGCTTATAATTTCTGTGAGCAATTATCTAAATAGAAATGCTCTAATTGCACTAGGATTGTGTTTCCTCTGGAGTGTTATTTCTTTCAAGTATCCTGCTGTTTATTTATATTCAGCTAAATAAAAGGTGTGCTGAGTTACCCAGTGATTTACACTGCAGTAGGGACGTTACCAGTGGTACACAGGAGACTGCTGGTGTAGCACAGAAAGCCCTCTAGGCTGTTCTAACTTACTAGAACTAAGCCCATTCCAGTCTCTGTCTTCTAAACTCACAGTTTAATAAAGAAAACAAAGCAATACTTCCTGGATGATTGCCAATGAGCTGCTTTGTTGCCTCTGGAATCACTGCCAGCTCAGAGAAAAGTAGGCAGAAAATTAGGTATGATGCACAACTACCCAAGGAAAACAGCTTACCCAGCTTGGTGTCCCACGAGTCCAGAAGTGTGTTAGAGGAGAGCCTGGCACGGAGGCAAAACACAGCCACACACATTGTGCCCTCAGCAGTGACAGCAGCTTACACTGATCATTTCCATGTGCCTCCATGGCTGCTCTGATCAATATTAGACCACCGACAGAGGCAACAGCACCAAGGCAAACAGCCAAGACAAAAGACCCAACGTTCTTTAGAGTTGCATTCCTAGAAGAACAGGGAGGTTACACGGGGCGGCCTCTACCATTACACACCGTGCGCTCCACTGCCCAGGAAAAGTTCTGTCTGTCTTAAAGGTTAATAAACCTGTAAAATTTGCACACATTGGAGGGGAATGCAAAAACTCTCCTTTACAGGGAATTGTGGTGATTGTCTAAAAAGGGCTCCTAGTGCTCCTTCTCCAGAATCACAGCAAAACATCAGAAGAAAAAGCAGCGAGGGGAACCTCACAGCTCCCTGCTTTCAGCTTGAAAAACAAAATAGATCACATTACCCTACAAATCCTTAGTGACAACATCAGGAGTGGGACATAATCCTTAAAGGGTCAGGCAACAGAGGTCTTCTATCGCACGTATTCAAATCAAATGCTACTTACTATTTTAATTTGTGTTTATTTATGTTTATACACAGTAATGGAGAAACAAAAAAAAGCAGAAAGGGCCAAAACTAAGTGAGTCTAGAAAATTCAGGAGACTGCATGAAAATTATCATTTCAAGGGCACTAAGTATCAAGTCAGGAATAATTCTCTAGAAATGTCACTAGTTTTTCCAAATTCCAGTCAAGAATAACAGCCGTATGTTAACAGGAAAGAAACAACAAATAGCATATTCCTCCTTTTCTTAATGTGCCATAGGAGGAGTAAGTGAAGAGGATCTCTATCTGTTTTAATTCTATTTCTGTGTAGAATAAATTAATTTTAACCATTTGCAAACAGGACAACAACTTTTAGAACCACGGCTCTGTTCTCATTTCAAACCAAAAAAACATGACAAACAGGAGTTTGTATAGAAGCCTAATTTTTGTACCAAATTTTACCATGCCAAACATGCACAGAGCACTTGCTGATGAGCCACAGGCATCTGTGAAACAGAATAAAACACAAAAATATGTTAACTAGCAACTAAACCCATAACAGCAAATACATTCCAATCCCTGTCAGGGACTGAAAAACATACATTTCAGAAATACACCTACTTAAAGCTAATTTCCTACACTGCCATGAACATTACCATCAGTGAAACAATATCTCCTTGCCTGTCCTTTAACAATGAGGAAGATGACTGTGAGTAAAATAAACATGATAATTTCTTGTCCAAAGCTGTCACTCAGATTGATGGAGCAACTCGGTTTTTCCACAGCTGAATTAAAGGAGAGACATACCTGATAATTTTATTGCTTTTCTCTGTTTCTCCAACTGAAGTAAGAACCTTCAGAGCCTAGGACATCCAACACCAGAACAGGTAAGTCCTACTTACACATATGCAAAACATGAATTAATGTCAAAAAAAGGGTCTGCTGAACAGAGCAGATTCAGAACTACTCTTGAGGGAAAAAATTCTATTTTAACCAACTGGAAGCTCTTCTAGTTTAGTGGGTTTCTACCCTTTACATCCATAGTTCACTACAGACACTTAAGAAGTATTCTTGCTTCACGATATCACAATATTTCCACACAGAAAATTTTCTAAGGCTAATTTTCTAAGTGCATTTTAATGACTAAGCCTTTGACACAAGAGGGATAGATAAGTCTTTGCTTCCTTCTTGTTCAAGTTTACTCCCTCAGAAACATGAGCTCAAGGACACAAAATCTCCATGTGGAAGCAGAAATCCACAATATGAATTAAGGGATTATTTTCCTCCCAAAAGGGAGAAAAAAACAGGAAACGAAGGAACATGATAAAGAGTCCTGGAGAGCAGAGCACTCAAGAATCCCAGACCAGTCTTCAGCTCTTCCAAGCTTCATTTCAGCTGAAAGGGCAGGAATGTGCCGATGAAGAGCTTGGTGTCTAAACCATCACACATAGATTTTGGGATCGACCTTTTGCAAGTCTTGCCCGCTCACCTTTCTTTTTCTTCTGGTTCCAGAGTAGCCAAAATGGTATTTATTCAGAGCCAGATCTTTCATGGCATTTTAATGACCTTGGGATCCACAGTCCTCTATATGACCTGGGCCCCCACATGAAAACCAGGTCCTTTATATGTGCTCAAAGGTTTATGCACATCTCTCTTCAGGATGTTTTGCTATTTTTATACAAATACCATGATATTCAGTGGCAGAAAGAAAGCCTTTCTGAAACAAACTCATACTTTGCTTTGTCTTCCACAAAATAAAAATTTTACCGCCTAGTTTGCAAAATGTGATTACACAATTCCTCTTACAAAATTACAGCAACCATTCAAATTTCCAGAAAAACAGGTCCATTCAGGAATACCAGATTTAGAATTGAAAACCTGGAGGATACACAGTAAACCAGTACTTTAAATTCCAAACAGAGTTGGTAGCAAACCATAAAATTCTATCAACATTTTTCCTCATTTATTCTTTATAGAATAGTACTGAATAAAAATTATAAGTTTTCCACCTAGGATGGGAAATAATTTTTTATATTCCTGATTTTAAGACAAAATAAGAATAGTTTTCTCCGCAATTAATTTGGTATTAATTTTTACTAAACCATTCAAGGAAGAGGCAGTATCTTGAAGGCTCTCAGTATCCAAGACACTTAATGAACAACCTCTGGGTTCTGAAGGCACAAAGTATCTCAAGCTTAAATCCAACTTTATCTCTGCTTCATTGTCTCCATCTCAGTGGAAGACAGTTCTGTACTGTTTTCTATGTCATTACTGGGTGCAGTAGCATTGTATTTCTATTTATTATCAGTGCAGCACTCTCTCATCACACATCCTCTTTGGCTGCTTCAATGCTGCCTTCTTAAATATATTCTTTGAACTGTGCTCCCAATTTCCTGTGAATAAGACTCTCTTTTATAAAGATGTCTCCTATGATAGCCTTCTCTTTCCCATACATATTCAAATATCAAATGGAATCTGTATTTCTCCTATATCTTAGTAATTTTTTGCATATTAATTTTTTAAAAAATCAACACATTTAAGGCAAAAACTGAAGCACTGATCCAGTCATAACTCTGACACATACCAGAGAAAGAGGATCAGCTGCCTTCCTGGTGGAATTTCCCCTTGAGTTTTATTTGATAATGCTGGTTGATACCACCCAACAGACAGGCACTGGTCCCTTTTCCCAGGGAACAAACCCAATCTGTTCTGCTAATGTCCAAGAAACAGGCAAGCTTGAACAGTTGTATCACCATAAGAAATCGTTCATCATCTACATTCCTAAATACTCTCTCTGCTTATGGAGAATATTTCCAATCCCATTCAGTGCACTGGTGAGGGTAAAGAATCAAAGATCCAGGGATGTAAACTGTTTTCACACACTTTCTTCATCACTGGTGAGGACCTTTCATCCACAGCAGGCAGAGCACAGGTGTGCTAAGGCAACCAGTGGTCACATTTTATGCTCTAAAGCAATAGTAGCTTTTCATTTAATTAAGAGAAAATACTTAAAGCCATCACTGCCTCCATGAACTGTTCTTCTCTAATATAAATGGAGGGAATCACCATGGTGTCTATGAATGACAAGTTTTCCATACTACTTTTCTCCTGTCTTAAACCAGTCTCTAAGTGAAGATGTTTAATTGCAAATGTGGATGTAGCTATACTACGGTGGCACTTCAGGCTCCAGAAACATAGAAAGCACCAGCTTTGAACAAATGACAAAAAGTGACACTGAAATTAAACACACGGAAATAATTGCAAGGCTACACTAAATGTATGTGTTGTGTACCACAAAGCCAAGGGAAGAGGATCAAATGGTTCTGCATTACACAAGGGGGAGGGGGGTGGAAAAAAATACTTCAGGAAAACAGAACAATGGCATAATTTAGCATATTTGTACTTGGGTCAGATCCAGCTGATTGCTTTGGAAAGGATTCTTCTCAAAGTGAAAGGTGAATGGAGGAAGGGAGTTCAGGAAAGAGGCGAGTGTTTGTCTTTAAAATAAATTATTTGGAGAATGCAATGAGCACTGAATGTATTAAGCTGGAGTAAACACTCCAAATACCTCAAAAATACTATAGCAGTGTCTTCATTGCCTTGATTGTTATTAGGTAGAAGGCAAACAAATGTTTCTTTGTGGAAAAAGAACTTGGAGCTCTGCCAGGAATGGTCACGTCTAACACACATTATTTATGACTGTACAAAGTGCAAGAATATTAGTCACTTAATGAGAAGCTGGAGGATGTCTGTTACAAGACATGAAATGATCAAAACTTCTTAAAGGTAAAGAAGGTTCAAAATGGGAATCTCTTCACTCAGGAAGCTGCTGGGAGTCTCCACCTCATGTCTACAGAAATGTAATTCCAAGCTTCTGCTAAAACAGGACAGCAGCATCACTGCTGACCTCCGTAATTTCACGATCCAACATTGTCTTGTCCGCATCTCTTACACACCCCCACTGACATCTTTGACATCACCCATCTCTCCCTAACACTTCAGTTTGGTACACAGTTTATACTGTGGGCTTCCTCCTTGCCATTCTTTTTAGAGCTCCATTCAGTGGTCTCATCTTCCTCCTCCTCCCTTCACACCCTGGGGACATTTTCCAAGGGGCTCTTCTCACCCCACCCCTTTTTGACATTGTCTATTTTTACCCTTCTGTTGACCTCACTCATTCACATGGTCTCTCCTCAAGCAGGGACTGATAGCCCTCAAATATCCCTCTTTAGCACATCTGTACCCTGCTGCCCTTCTCCTGGCTCACAGATACTGCAATACTAAATATAACAATAGAATTACACATTTATCCCACCTAACCTCATTCTAACCATCACCTTCCTCTCCAAAAAGAATCTTTTACCCGACTACAGATGAAGGTTTTGAGACAGAGCAATCATTAGATATTTTTCCTTTATTTATACCTCACTTATTTCCACTTTATATTATTTATTCTGCATATTAAAGAAGGAGAAAAAAAGAACTGTCTGAGAAGGAAGAACTCTCTTTGGATTTATATTCATACAAGGAGATGAAACAGGACAAGAAGAAACAATAGCTTTTTGTTGTTGTTCAGAAGATAACTGAAATTTCGTGAAATGCAGAGCTCTTTGTACCTGGAATCTAATTACATAAAGTGTTCTGTACCTCTGCCACTGAATGCTGTGGGTTACAGGGTTTGCTGCTTGGGGGTTTTAAATTGTGCTTTTATATTATTTTGGCTCTTTTAAAGCAGCTCCCCATTTTCCTAAAGAATGGTTGTTTCCAGCCATCAGACTTTGCTACCTCTGCTACAACAACGTGACCGTGCCTGGCTAAGTACTTGCTCAATCTATTTATTCAGCTCCCAGCACAGCTCAGCACCATGTATCATACACATCGTGCAAAAATTTTGCTCAAGCATAATCATGGTTCTTAAAACTCAAACTTTGCCACACAATGACAAGGTCTCCACATTACCAGAATTACTTTCCCTCCTCCTCCGCCCCCATCCAACTCCTCATCAGTCTCTAGCATGACTCAACCCCGTTGAAAAGCTGTAGGTTTACAAGTCATTTCATTTCTTTCAAGTGAGATACATCATATGGAGGAAATAAATAAAATGTTTTCAGTGCCTGGTCCCCAGTGGATAATAGGGCCTATCTGGTTTCATAAGCTGCTTCCAACTGGGAATTTTTCTACATTAGTTTTGGCTTAATCAGAGTGAAATCCCCGTCCTGAAGCCCACTCTGTGATGGCGGCAGAACGTCGCCCAGTAGCATATCAACATTTTCTTCTTGCTCTTTGAGCTGACAAATGTATTTTAGAACTATTCCTGTTACAATTCCCGCCTTATCTCCAAGACTGCGGGCAGGGTAAAAACTGCCTTTGGACAAATGCATTTTTCCTAAGGTCCTGTGCCAAGAGCCATCTTTTACTTGCCAAAACCCCAGACTTCAGCTACACTCTGAGGCTTTCAACACATTTTTTAACCATTTCACTTCCAAATCCTAGGCAGCTTATTGGCTAGCCAAGAGATATTTGTGTATGTGCTCTTCTCTGTCTCCCTCTCACTGGGCTGTGTTAAAATTCATACAAAACAAAAGTGGGGAGGGAGGGAAGAGAGAAGGAAGTTACTGTCATGTATCATCCTAAGGAAAATGAAGTTACAGTATCTTGTTTTCAGTAGTCATGAAGGATTAAAAGCAGAAGCAAACATTTATCTGGATCAACTGATATATCATTATGATTGCAGCTGCTTGCCCCCCTCCACCAAGAGTTTCATGGTGTTAAAATTTTGAGGATGAATTACGCCAAGTTTTGAGTATCCCCTGCTAGCTGCTACTTGCCCTTACTCCTACCCAAATTACTTGAACTGATCACTATCAGCACTGCACAGAATTAAAAGCCCCATCGGAAAAGCATCCCCAAACCTACAAAAATAACTGCAGAAGAATCAAAAGAGGCAGATGTGAAAAAAGAGCAATGAGGGCTAACAGAGGAGAGATGGTTCATTGAATTGAAAGGGGCCAGGTAGTAGCTGAAATTTCAGTATTATAAATAGGACATTATGTAGCTGAACTAAAAATAGGAGTTTTATTTTTACTTGATGTTCCTCGCTGCTAGCTGCTGACCTAGAGAAAGAGGACTCAGAAAGCAGAATTAAGCAATTCCCCACAACCATGCAAAACAAAACCACTAGCCTGGTGCCAGTCCATATTTGTAAACTAAGAAGAATACAATTTTTTAAACCAATTTCAAAAGACGTGTAATTGAAAGAACTCCCTAATACTGCTGTGAGAAGAATGTCATAGAATAGAACAACTTCTGCAGAAAACCAATGACAATTACAAATTCCCTGTCTACATACTTGCTTATAAGAGAAAATGCCTGTTGTATGTACTCTGATTCCTTCACCCACTCTGTATGAGTACAACTGCTCTCAATGCTGGAAGCACTCTCTGCTCAGCAGTAATAACACATTATCATTCCAGTACTCGGTTTCAAGTCAAGATTGAGGGGCCCAGCACAGGTCTAGAGGAAAATGTTCTGTCAACTTGCCACCTGCCAACTGTCTCAGGGCAGCATCTTGTGTTCTCCCCTTTCCTAAGGCCAATTTTACACTTAAACTGAGAATCCTAATTTAGGTACAGTAAAATGGCAGCTTTTCTGGCCAGATGCTGAGGTGGTTGTTCATACTTTGTTCCATTTTAAAAAGAAAAAAAAAAAATTAGCACAAGCCTAAACCACCAAATCTGGATTTAAGTTTCAAGCCCACACATCTAATCCTCGGGACAAAAGAGACTTGAAACTATGGTTTTGGTTCTGCTTACAAAGATAAGAGGAAGTTGTAAAATAAAACCAGATCTGAATCTGAACTTAAGTTCACAGCTGTTTAAGACCATGGCTTTTGGGAGAGCCCATCACTAGCTAAAATCTAAAGGACTCAACAGACTTGAGGTTTCCCTGGGCTGATTTTGGCTTTATCTGCTAAATACTGGATCTTTGCAATGTACCACAGACCCCAAGGGGCTGTGCTCAAATATTTATCCATCATCACTTTTGTAGAAAGCTCAAATGAAGAAGAAATATGGTGATTTAATTTTGAAAAGTAAGCCATAATTACTTAAAAGATTTTATGGCATCAACAAAAATAACTTGCATTACTTGTCACTGCTGATCAAATTGAAATAAAGGTATTTATTATAAGAAATTATTGCAATTATTTAAGGAAAAATACTTAGCATCTGTGTAGTCTATATGCAAATCCATTAGACAGTCATCTTTTCCCATGGGCTGAAAAATAGCAAAACTCTTATCTGCTGTATTTGTACACCATTCACATTTGTCATTACATCCGTGATCTGATTTGTCTGGGAATGGTAAGACTCAGAACATAATTCTGCACCCAGCTTAAATAATTCTAAAATGCAGGTTAGCACAGAGGCAGATGATAATTCAAAAGTTCTTGCAGCTGCTAAGCTATTTTAGCTTCTCTCACTGTCAAAGCCAAGTCAAACACACCTAAATTAAAATGCCTATTTGCAGTGTCTCAAAAGACAACAGAAAGAATAACGTATTTTGTTTTCGCTCTTGATTTTTGGTAATATTTTTTCACTTTTCATATGCTGAATCAAAATCCCCAAATAAAAGTAAACAGGCTCACTAAGACTGCACTGTTGTATTACTGGTGGGTTTTGATCCATCAGACAGCTTGAGAGGAAAACAAGGACCGTAACCCTTCTACACTGGAAATGTTGGCTAAATGGGCCATCTCCTTTCTTTCACCATTGTACTAATTTTTATACATTCATACATATCTATACATACAGATATAGGTACACACACACACACACACACACACAACACTACTTCAAATCTAGTTTTAGATGCTACTAATAATTTTGACAATCCAACATTTCTGCCTTTACTTCTTCCTCTTCCCCTTCCTTAATAACTCACTTGCATAAAACAGACAAGAGCTGCTGGGCAACCTCTGGAACAGCAGCAAATGGAAGGAACACAACTAAGGAATGGACACAGAAGAGACCCAGGTTCACCTGACCCACACTTGCCAGGCACAACCTACATCTCTTAAGCACCATTTCTGGTGTAAGGGCACGAGGAAACTTCACCTTAGCAGCACCACACTACACTAAAACTGGCCTGATGATCCGTAACTACATCAAGCCACAAATAAAAGTCCCAATGATTAATGTCCCAAGTTCTTCCTCAGATATTCAATCCATTAAAAGACATATTTTTATACAAACCAGGTTCCCTTCCTGCTGTTCTGCTCAAAGGGAGAATTCTCACTTCCCTTGCAGGTATCTTCCCTTTCTGTTTCTCCAGTCATACATATAGTACACAACTTCTACATGCAGTAGCTTCTAAAACGTTATAAGACCTAATTAACAACTAGCGATAAAATTACAACACCTCCAGTGAGTACTGGACACTGGAACTGGTTTCCACTCAATGCACCACTCTCTGCAGTAATATGCAACTTCCCAACCAGGAGATTTAGATCAACTCCATCATTTTTGCCCTCACCTTGGAGACGGCCCCAACCACGGAAACAGAAGCCCATGAACACAAGCCCAGCAGAAAAAAAATTCAAGGCAGAATGTCTAGCTTTTGTTATAACCAGATGATTTAAGTCTCCATTTTGAATCCCAAGCAGCTCCAGAGGAAAGTGCCAGGTTTCCCTGTTGCTGCCCCTCTTCAGCCCTCACTATCTATTCTTGGCCATCCTGCAAACAGAACCAACAGCAGCACAGCTGCATCACACTGAGGACAAACTGGGGGGCTGAAGAAACTTCTAGCATTTACATCTTCTCCTCACACAAAATATCGTAACTCAAACGAGCCTTTTCTATTTTCCTAGTTCAAATAAACTCTCTTATCAAAAAAAAAAAAAAGCATCTTGATGCCCATTCTCCACAGTTGTTCCCTCTCCTGCAGTGAACAGCCAACAGGTTTTGGACTGGTTGCTGCTGCACACCACACACTTGTACATCCACCTAAATGAAGCCACTGTGGACCAATTATGAAAGATCTGTTATTCCATTTGGAGTTACTCATTTGGGGATTTGATTTTTGATTTGTTTTCCTCTGAGGTTTTTTGGAAGCACTAGTGGGATGAAGTTTAAATTACATTGGGACCATCAGCATCCCAAAGACAACCAGTCAGTAGCACACATTTAATATTGATTTAATATGATTATGTGGGCTGTTTGTAACCACAGCTGTCTAACTAATGCCACTTAGACACAAAGTACTTCATATATTCATTACCAGGAATGTTAGAATATGAACCAAACCAAAACACAGCTAAATAATCCACACAAATATGTAGCTCTGAAAGCTACAGGAAAGTTAAGAATTAAAAGCTGCAGTTTTCAATTAACAGAGACGGCTGAGGTGGATTGTTTTGCGCATCACACGCATGGTCTAAGGTGCCACTGGATAAATAATTACAATATTACAGAATACCCAAAGCAAGTGACAAACTAACCATTATGCTACACAAAGTGAATCACTAATAAATCAAAACTGCCATGCCAGTTGTCTTTGAGGACAACCTTTTATTCCTGGCTGCTTCCAGAGCCAGGTACATCAGCCAGTTCCAACATCCTGCCGAACTTTGGAAAACAGGAATGCCTGTATTAGGGCACAACATAGCTGTTTCTAGAATATCTCTTACAGCTATAATTACCAATCCAGCGGGTGGAAGAGTGAGGTGTAGTCTTCTAATCCTACCAAACACCACAGAGAGGATTTTTGGTAATGTCAGTGCCGATCCCCACTGTGGCTTGTGGCCACATGTGGGGCCCTATGCCAGGGCCTTGCTCAGTGCTGGACACAGCAAAGTCCAATCACGTTTGCTTATTTCAACAGTGCTGTTCTGAGCACAACATGGACTTGATTAAAATAAAAAGTGGGTGATAAATAGAAGTAGGATTGTGCAAGAGAATTCAGCATCAACGAGTGATCAACAGCATCCCCGGAGCATGTCAGAGCACGGGGGTCAGCTGTGACAACTTTTGGCCCATGAGGGAAGAGCGTGGATGTTGTTTTACCTGAGGGGCAGACACTGTGGTTGGGCTGCACAAAATACAGGGGCAACGGCACCTCACCAGCACCCAGCACCCTGTTGTTACAAGGGGTGAGGCCATTCCTCAGCACAGCACCAGCAAGCCAACACCACAAGGCTGGGGGAGCACCAGCACCCAGCGCCCCGGCAAGATGGCGGCGCGGCCTGAGGGAGCCCCGCCCGCGCGGCGGGGAGGCCGCCGCCTCCCGCGGGACCGAGCGGCCGCTGGGCGGCGCTGCCGAGGGCCGCAGCGCGGGGCGCGGAGCGGGATACGGGGAACGGGATACGGGGAACGGGATACGGGATGCGGGGTACGGGGAACGGGATAAGGGATGCGGGAGGCCGTGTCGTGGCCGCCGAGCCTGGCGACGTTCCCGGCTGCCAGGCGGTGAATAGAGACGGCGCTGCCGATCGCGGGGATCCCGCAGCGCCGAGCGCTGGCGGCCGGCCCCGGGAGGCAGCGGAGGCCGCCTTGTGCAGCTCCGAGCCGGCCGCCGCCCCGGTCTGGGCACGGTCACGTCCGGTGTCGGCTGAGAGCGAGCAGTTCGCCAGCGCTCGGGGAAATGCCAAAGCATTGCCAGTGTTCTTCCTGCAGTCTGTAACGAAGGGTTTCCCAGTGGCACCGCCGGGACGGAGCCGCAGGCAGCGCTGGCATCGTGGCACAGCCGGAGCGCGGTGATGCCAGCGCGGGGAGCAGCCGCCTCAGCCTGGGGCTGGAAGGGAAATCAGATTTACTTCAAGTCGAACAGCTCAAGCCCTGGGCTGCTGGCAGCAAAGATCATGAATAGTTTTCGAAGGTTTTGTAAAAATTAGACCGCTAATGTCACGCTAACAAAACACGTCCTTTGCTCTCAGCACCTCAGTGTTGGGGATGACATGGTCATATCAGCGTTCCTGTAACTTAGCCACACATATCCATACTCTTTAAGGCATTTGACGCTTTTGCCAAGCTGAAACAAATTTCCAGGTTCTGGATGGCTGATGTCTGTACTGGGGATGAGTTCTGTCAAGCCATCAGAAACATCTTTCCAGGTAATGAATGTCCCAAAAGATTTTTCTGCTCACTTGTATCTTTGAAATGTATCTTGTTTTATCTAAGGGTCTACATTAAAATACCAATAAAAGTCTCACTGGTTAAAGCAATAGCTCCCTATGAAAGTTCCCAGCCTTTAAAATGTCACCAAATAGTTCCAAAGAATAATTTTAAAGCATGATGGTCCACAAGAACAATTTTCAGGCTAAATATATATTTTGTTCCCATTGATACATTTTTTGGTACACAGCAATTTACGCAGGTTTGGGGAACCCGATGTGAATTTACTATTCACTTTCAAGTTTTTATTAGTAGACCTTCATGTACTGCAAGGCAGGTTCTGTTGGTGAGCAGCATGGTTATCACTGAGCCTGTAAAATAAACAATCTAATGGGACCACCATGATTTGCTGATACTCCATTTTAGTCCATGTTAACAAAACTCAATGTGTAGCATAAGTTGCAGCACTAAAATCCATTCTGTTGTCCAGGTAGAGAATCTCCTTTGCTTAAGTACTAATGTTAATAATTCATTTTTAACTCAATTATCAGAATCTGATATCAGTTTTCCAGTTGTTCAAATCCTTTTAGTTATTCCACAGAAGTGTGTTTTCACGTATATCAGAAAGAATTTGTATTAGATGTCATGAATTTTCTTAAAGCATGGGCAGTGCCAAGTTCAGGAATGCCTGACTGTTGAATACATTTTATACATGAGGTGTGGAGCTTCAGCAAAGTGCATAACACATCAGAAATATTCATTACAGTGATTTCCAATTACAGGGTAACTAATTCACAGGACTAGTCCTCACCCAAATTGTACAGTCAGCTCAACTAAATCAAGGCTTTGCTTCAAGGTCTAAAAACTCCACATCATCTTTATCAGCAACAAAGGACGTAATTCCTTGAGGATGTTACCAACTAAAGTTTACAGGGAAAGACGAGCGGCACATTCATAATATATTACCACTCAGCACTGCAGCTTAACAGGAGCACCGGATTCAAGCCCTGTTGTATAAAGAACTTAACACCAGAGCAAGAACTCACCCTGCTGTTCTTACACTATGCTGCTGCTATTCAGCAGAATATTTTTCCTTATACTAAAAAATAAATTTAAAAAAAAATTAAAATAAGGAAAACAGAATGTCATTTAATGTTTTCCAGCAAGAGAAAGTACACCACGGACAGTATTACCAGGTGTTTCTGGTAAAGCTGGAGGGATTTTGCTGGGCTGTTATCACTCCCTTTGCTCTGTCCTCCTCCTGTCCACCTATCCTAGACTTTTATGGCACGTCAGTAAGGAAAATCCTCACCATTATGGCCAGAGCTGCCATTTGCCCTTTCTGTTTCCCCCTTCTTCATTTTCCCACGTGAAACACCCATGAGCTTCTCACATACAATTCAACACAAAATTACATCAAATTTTTCTCTCTCAAATACACTCTTTCATAAAGAACAATGGGAAAAATGCTCCTATAGACCAATGACATTACAATAAGATGTCCTCAAAGTCTATAAAGATAAGGTTTATTTCACCCAAGCTCATTTTAGGAAACAGGAAAAAACACCACATTTAATATTTCATCCTTACCCCTTTCTCTGTCAGATAAATTGTAAGTATTATTACACCACTGTTTTTCAGCTTCAAGATCAAATTAGCAACATGAACTCTCTGTCAAACAAAAGGAACAAAACCCACAGGAATCAATGGGCGCTCTCATATCACACTACTAGTGGGCAATTAGCAAAGAGAAACAGAAGGAAGACCATGATCAGACTTTCACTAGGTAAACAAAGCTGATCTGTAAAATAGATTTATAAATAAATGTAGCTGAAAGTATCAATAGGAATTGTGTGTGCCATTTGGTCTTTCATTCACTAAGCACATTGATCTTTGCAAACATGATTCTGACTAATGAGCTGTGTTAAGTGGCTCTTGGTTTCTTATTTTGTTGCTGTGTGAAAGATCGGGACCCACTGAAGCTGATTAAAAGAAACAAAAGCTTCAGTGCTTCTGCACTCAGATAACAGCTTCTCAACCTAATCTCTAGAACAATTCTCAAATTTATTTATTTACTTAAAGACTACAAATCCTATTTAAGAGCTTGCCTGAAGTAGGTTGTGTCATCTCAAATGGAAGAAGTATCATGGATGCAGAGCTCTCAGATAGGGGAGTTCAACACAAAAGTACTCTTTGAAAATATTCTGAAAAGTACCAGTAAAGGCTACATCACTTCCAACCATTCAAGTATTAATTCAAACAGTGCATCGTTTACTTTTTCTAAGAAACAAACAGCGTGTCAAGATGCAGAAACAATTGCTTCAGCTTTGCTTGGAGCTTCCATTGAAAACATTTGTGGTTAAATTTTACTGATTTAATTGGGTCCATTCAGGTACTGAAAACTAAGTAAAATAATTCTATCTAATTCACCTTTCAAAACAGATCACAAAATACAGATTTCTTCCAAAAATAGGGGCATGTACCGATTTCAAGATTGAGTATCAACAATGGTTCTCACAACAAAACATGTAATTCACTGTGGAATAAGCATCCTTTTTTCAAAAGGTTTCTAGACACTTCATATATTTGGCTCAACAAAATTTATTTTTTAAAAAAGTCTTTTGCTGCTAGGCAGAACAGAGGCATTATTTAAAAGTAAGGTGAATCCAGAGAAGCAGCTCCATTACTGGACAAACCAGTGTATGTTTTGATACCAAATCTTCTGATTTCTTAGACTTGTTCTGGGCTTTCAGCAGTTTGATGGCAAATAAACACCTTTTACAGGCTAACAAGGCAATTTGGTAACACAATACATATTGACTTTTCTGAGAAAGTTACACTTTTCTTTCACTTCAGTGTCAGCTTTGCTGCAACCTCAATAGTCATAACTTGACTTTACCTGTGTACCCAAGAACATGGAAGAACTTCAGCTTGTATTCATGGCAGCACTCCTCTTCTAAAATCACTCAGCACACATTGATTGTACTCAACAAAAATCAAGGCACAGCTTTGTAAATCCCTGGAAATGTTCCATTCTGAATTTCTAAAGCCACTTGCTTTGGGTATGATGAACAAATTGTCTTACAACAGTCTACAGTGTACATATGGTTGGCAGGGAGGATTTGTAATCTTCTCAGCTAAAGACAGTAGCTTCATCCTTTTAGCTCCAATAAAAATACTAGAACTCTAATTATTCCTTGATAGGCAATTTCCAATTTCAAGCCACATCTGTTTAAAATTTCTTTTTCCTAATCCATTTAAGAAGTGTTATCACAACACTACAAAAAGTGATGGAAAAAGTAATTTAGTGTTTTGCAACGAAAAACGAACAAAAAACCCTACAAAACCCAAGATATGAAAGAGAAACTGCTAAATACAAGGAAATAAATGCAGCTCAGTACAAAGTGGGGAACACAGCAGCCTTGAATACACAGCACCTCACACACCTCAATTCCTCATTACTTAACAACCGTAAAACTGTGCCAGCACAAAGACTCACCACAGTGGTTTCTTCTCAGAAGTCAAAAATTAAGTTAGGCTGTGAGTGATGTATTGTATTTATTTTTTCACACAGTTTGCCTTGTTGGGAATGAATATGTATTAGATGCATTTATTGTGTCACAAACCACAGGCTGGACAGTGGTGACAAAACCCAAGTATTCTGTCAGCTTCCAAGTGAATATCCCTATGGAGCTGCGGCTGTCCAGCCACAGCACAGCTCACTTCTCTGAAGCTTTGTGAGCATCAATTATCCTCCGTCGTTTCTCCCGGTTTCTGCGCCTGTTTTCTTCATACTGGAAGACAGATAAGGAAATTAATAGATCAGCTGTTATCATTAAACAGATACGTCAAATTTAGAACTGTAGAAAGCATTTTTTACCCAGGAACAGAAATAATATAGTTGACTGATGCGTTAGAAATACAGCTCTGTTAATATCTACATAAAAGTTCATTTTTACTTTGAAATTAACATTTATTCCATTCAAATACAGGTTTCTAAGTCTGAGGTTATTAAGCTAAAGAGTTTTAGAACAATCTAATAAAGAAGATTCAGTTAATATTAAGGAGAAACTTAATTATACAGTGATCTAATGTACAACAGCTACACTTCACATGTGAACTAGAAAAAAAGAAGTTGCACTGGTGCTATTCTAGAGCACAGGTCAGGCTCTTTTCCTTTTACAAGATACTGATTAATGTGTGTCTGCCTTCTGAAACATGAATTTGTCATCACAGACTTGGTCTATTTTTGATCGTGGTCATTAATTATACGCACAGATAAAGCAGGATACCAAGATGAAAGGAACAAAGGCAAATTTGGACTGAATCAGGGTAAGGCATGTGGGGATTTTTAATGGTTTGAACAAGAACCACAACAGAGGCAGGACTCCAGTGTAAAATGGAATCAAGAAAGCCTTCACAGTTAAGATATATGTATAAGACCATCATGCTTTCAAGTATGCCCCTGCACTAGCAGAAGCTTGAAGAGCCTTTCCTTCATTGCAAACAAAAAGGAAACATTTTCATGGCTCAAATAAATGAAAAATTCAAAATCAATGCATCATTTGATATGTATTTCATGAGAAGCAAATTATTCTTGTCCTCAGGTTAGAGCATATATTTGTTCAATATTTTAATAATTGGTATCAAGAATAAAACCCAAGTAAGCCACAAATATTCAGTTCTCTATATAATGTAATAAACTACTAAAGAAATTGATTTTGAAAAGGATTTGCAGTTTTTCATCCATTATACTGATTGGTCTATAACTGAAATAATGACCCGAAACATTACTTAACATTTACAGAATGCTTAATTTTTTCCCTTGCCAGTATTTAATTTTTCAATAGCCCATCCATGTTTTTATGTAGAATGAGAACAATGGATCTTTAAAAGCTACATCTGTACCTATTCAATATTTGTGAACAACCTTTCAGGGGCTTCCTAGTAATGACATATCAATATAGGCACATTTTAAGAAGGCAGACACATATAATCATCAAGAACTTCTTTAATGTAAAGGTTTCAATGGAAGAAAAAATAAGAATAATAAGATTAAGTGGAAAAAAACTTTTTAGTATGGTGAAATTTATGTAAAAATTAGAAAGTACCATTTCAAGTTAAAAGGTCTGTGAAATGTTCATTTATATGTTCTGTCATGTAGGCACAACCGCCATAAATATGAAGAACACTCTTCTGAAAATGTGCCTATTAAAACAGTTAATCCACTTAAATTCCCATAGTCTTCATTCCTTCATATCTGCAGATATTTTCATTTAGGGCCTAACTCAGCAAGTCATTAAGTAGTTTCAGTCAGTGTAACCGACTTCAGCTTTAAGTGTTACTTATGCAGAAGTGACCATTACTGCTTTAAATTCTGTGCAAATATCACCAGTAAAAAAAAATTAAGAAAAAAAGAAGCAATCTGTGAAGTGTCAGTTCCTATCTGCAATATTTGTTCCATTAAAATGTGTTTGCCTATTTTTGTATATCAAAAAATACACCACGCCATTTGTTAATGCCAGATTTTACTTGACAAATTTATTTTAAAAAGTTTAAATTTCATCTCAAGTGCCCACACCAGAATGTGCTTACATTTATCGTTTCGTACTACCTAGTAAAAAGCAACTCTAGTTCTCTCCCATTTTTTATTAGGCATTTAACTCACAGTAAACTTATTGCCTACCTCTTTTTTTAAGCACTTCCTCATCTCACGGTCAATATCATTGCAGTGGCCAAAAAACTTCAAAACATTGTGCTGATGAGTTAAGGAGAAAAAAAAAATTAAAACTCATAGGTTTCTTCTGCTGAAGCTCTAAATTTATTTAAACTCATTTGCATTTTTCAACATATCCTGGCCTTCTTTTTTTCTTTCTCTTTCTTGTGGAAAGTGGTGTTTGGTAACTTTTTTCCCCAAGCAGGCAGAAGTTTGAGCTACTCCTGAAGCTTGAGCCACCCATGCCTTGCTGAAAGTTGAAGGTACTCACCATGTACAATCAGACTACAGGAGGACACCTAAGCTGAAGCTATTGTTTAAATGCAGAACATACATTTCATTGATCTAGAAGTCAGTCTCACAACTCTCACCCACACTAGGTTAAATAACGCACAAAAAATAAATATTCTGAATTCCAGGTGTTAATACAGAGGCAGTGTCCACCCTGCTTTAGTTTTCATTATTTCTTCGTGACCTGGAGAGGCAAAGGATTCACTGCTCCATTATCCCAGCTACATGAAGAATGGGGTGTTGGTCCAGAAGATGCAGGCACTAGGCTTAATTGACTGGAACGTTAGAACCAGTATAAAAAATCTCTCTGCATCTTGAGGTTAATAAATAAGATGCATTTCCCATCTTTATGGCACAGCTCAACTGTGGGCCTTACACACATTTAAGTGTTCCTTAGTTTCTGAAAAACTGCAGGCCTTGTCCTCATGAGGGCTCTCCACAGCTAACATGATGACATTCACCATAAAAATCTGTCCTCTTAGCCAGGATTCCTTAAAGCAATTCCATTCTATCGGGCACTAAACCACTCTCAGAATGCATGGTTGTAGAAGTACTGCTTTTTCAGGGGGTGCTTGTGCCATGCCACAGAATCTCATGGCAGAATCTGGCAGCAGAGCATCCAAGTGACTTGGATGACCTAAAGGAGGGGGCTTTTAGTAGATATTTGCAGCTACACAATGAATGGAGACAACTCAGCCAATCTTACAGACAACTAATGAATTTAAACAAAAAAGACCCCGAAGAACAAAACAGATGAGAATGAAGTCCCTTCTGTATTTCAGAGGGAAACCTATGTGCTTTTCCATAGCTGACCAGCAGCTGGGTGGATCTATACATGTGATACAGGAACACTATTAAGGACTCAAACAATGAACAAGATCTCAGTCAACAGAACGCAACTGGAAGTAGGAGTGGGTTAATAAAGTTTATGACAAACACTTAACTATAGCAGTGCTAAAATTAGCTTGTTTGTACCTCTGTGGTTTATAAAGGGCATCAGATGACTCTGAAGCAGTTGCATGGCGTAAGTGGTCACTTTACTGCGCACCGATCTTGCTTTGACAACATTTTCATTTCAGCTAATACAGATTTAATTTTGTATTCTACTTGCATACCTGCATGCTAAATTTCAAGGTGAACACTCACATTTCAAGCTAACTCCACTTTGAGTAGTGCATACAGTGGGTTTAATCTATGTTTATTTAGCCAGATTCCTAAAATGTCAACTTCTTGGCTGAGATTATAAGGGAAACAAAGAATCAGTTTCTCAAAAATAGCTATTACACCTATTACAGTGATACAACTGCAAGACAGTGTACATTTCTTTGAACTGCTACCTATAAAAATTAGTCTATTTATAGCACATACTTGGCACCAGAGTGGAGTTATTTTTTAAAAAGTGACATCAAATAGGAATCCCATTAACCTCTCATCACTAGATACAAAACTTGATATACAGAGCAGGTTCTAGATTAGGGATAAAGTAAATCAAATTGACTGTTGTGAAAATGGACACCCAATTAAAAAATAATGCTTTTCATCCCTCAGGAACGGTGATTTAAATTGTAGATGAAAGTTCTTAGGACATTTTGGCATTGTAAGAAAACAGCAAGTAGTCACCAATAACTCATTAAGATCACTGACTTCAGATTTCAGTGACTTCAATTTAAAAAGAATACTTCAGTACATTCCCCTTGAATTTCAAATGAAAAAGTATTGCTCCCTTTCAACTGAGTGTAAAAGTCATCCTCACCCTTTCTGTTCTGAGACTGCCAGCACAAACATCCTCTCCCAGCTGAGCACAAGGCTGACAAAAGTAATTCCTCTTCATGTAAAGATCAACTTCAAACAAAACCAAGAGAATATAATTCTGTGCATGACTGTTATTGCTGCTCCCAGTCCCTTCGTAACTCAGATTGACAATAGATTCCTTTGAATCATTTGCTGCCAAGGAGTTTAAGTGCACATTTTAGTTCCAGTTCTCAAAGCAGTGTAACAAGCTACGTCACACAAGTCCACGATACTTCTATCTTGACATTCATTTAAAACAAAAAAAAACCCCAGACCACAAACAAAAAGACAGCCAACCATTACTTTCAAGTAGTAAATCAATACTGCTGCATTCCTACTCAAAGCACAGAAAGCCCCCCTATGAATGTACCAGAAAGCAGGTCAAATCTGAATGTATTTTCTTTCCTGATTTGATTTGCTTTTACAATTATGAAAAAATAATCACAACACTTTAATATTATATTGCTTACATACTGCCTATTCTCCTAACTGATGGTCATTTGGCAATCATTTAGATACTATAGTAGTTAATATACAACTAGGCTTCTCACTTAATTCTAGCTACTGAACATTTACCCACATTACAACATTAGAGTTGCTGCAAAAAAAATCAACTAAAAAAGGAAAGTAAAAAAGTCTCTACAATCTCTCAAATTACCTAAAGCATTTTTAGGCAAATTAAAATTTCTGAACTCAGAAGAAAAGCGTAACTCCTACATTTAATACAACTTCTGGTTTTAAAGCTTGGAGATGTTCTGTACAGGAGCAGTGGAATGAGAAGTGCCACCTATGAGATGGTATCAACAGACTCCAGTGTGCTTGTTCCAAGATACTGCACTCCGAGTGCCAACAAAAGCAAATTACATGTTGCTGAAGAAAACCAGTACAATATACTCCCTGCAGATGAGTTTTAGTATTAAAACTCTGCTCCCTTCATTGTTGTCATTTAGAAATCATAACAAAGTGTGGTGCTGAAAATGTTTTTTAATATGTTACTTCAGCTACTTAAAATCTTAAAAAAAAGTTGTTACCCCTCTTTCACATGAAATGTCTTCTCTCACATTTTGTGAATTATCAGCCTTGCTTCTCATCCTGTAATGGCTTTTGAAAAGAAAAATTTACAATTCTGTTCAAAACAGTAAAGCTAACATTTGTATTGTCTTAGAATCTAACTAACTGCATTAGAAAAAAGTATCAACATCACAACTAACCATGGAGGTAAAAATATTGTAGATTGCATGTAGTGGTGTAAATCAGAGTTTTCACATTCATAGTGAATATTTAAATATATTTTTATCTCAGTAGAAACTATGAAATTTAACTTTTTTATGCACTAATACAGCAAGATTATCTGTACAGAACATCTATTTAGAGTATACTGGGAAAATAATTAATAATATTGCAATGATGCTGCAGAAAGCTTTCAATGCAGGGGCCAAATCCTCTACATCTAGAGATGCAGAAGATGTAGACAAAGCAAATTTTTAAAAATGTTTTTAAACAAATGAGATGACGATTCCATAATCTTGAAGCAATGAAGAGCCTGGAGAAGCCTGAAGACAATTTAGCATTTCACATCCTTGGGTAGGTGCCTATTAAGAAGATGGAAGTCAAGCAGTAACTCCAATTAGCTCTCCAAGCACTGAACATCAGGCGTGTGGCTGTTGGGATCCCCATCAACACATCTGCTTATAACCAGACTGAAGCATCTCCCCTGGGGACAGCTGGAATATGGGAATGCCATGAGCATACAAAAAGAGGGCATTTGAAGCTGATTTTATTATTGTTTTTTTGAGAGGCACACAGTACTAAGAAGTTAGCAGAAGTTATTTCAGTCCTTAAAATAGGTCCCTAAGTGTTAAGCTGTAGCACGGAAAATTTTAAGGTATGTTGTATTTCCTAAATAAATCACTGGCAAGATTTTACATACAGTCATCAGGCAGCTTTTCAGAGAAAACACACCAGCTACATTTCATGGCTGTTCTGCCTAGAGGAGGGTTTTCTCTTCATGATCATATAATATCATCACTAATTTATCTGACACTCATTTCCCCAACCCACTCACTCTTTTCTCTGCTCAACACTCCTTACCTCCTTGTGACACTTCTTGAGCAGACTGATAATTAGGTTACACTCTTCAGTGTGCAGATGAGGAGACAGGTCTGGATGCATCTTTAGTTAGGGATGATTTTAGTAGCACAAGGACAAGAATCTGAGAAAATTTCCACCTGCCAACATTAAAATAGTGTCACTAGCAAGTCTGATTTAACATGTAAGATATTATCACAGTTTTATTTTAACAACATTTGAGATCAAAATGCAGTTTAGTGCATATAATTTCTATTAAACAGTTACAGTCATTAAACCCAGCACATCTGATCTTCTACACAACCCAAATGTTAACAGTCAACTAGAAGTTTATAATCTTGGCTATCACAGACATAAGCATGCAGCTGGGATTTTAATTTTCAGGGACTCTCTAGCAGCATTAATCTTTCTTGAACTCCAGAGTATCTTTTCACTTTCCTACTTCAATTTTCTGCTTTCTTGCTTTAAAAAGCTAAGTGTATGTGATTTTCTTTCTACCTTCTACAAAGATTACATCAGGAAGCACAATGCTATTTCATTACAGCACTGTGAGAACTGGCATCTTTATTAGCTATCTACACACTTTAAAAAAAATCTTAATCCAGCCATTGGGGATACTTTAAAAACCGGTATTTAATCACTTCATCAAAACAGTAATGGTATTTTTTTTAAATCACTCAGAATTGAAATGTCCCTTCTTGCAAATCTGTGTTGTTGCCTCTTGCTCTTTTGCTTTGCTCCTCTGAAAAGCAACTGGATTGGTCTTCTACATGAATCCCCTAGTCCATCAGATGGTGGAAGGAAGCACTCAGGTTTCCCCCAAGTTTTCTCTCTGGAACACTAAAGGGGAACACCCTTTCCTGTAGGGTTCTGTGGGGAGGGAGCAAGTTCTTAAGCTGAAATGGATTGAAAGCATCATGTGACAGTGGCTGAAAGATGACATCTTTGTTCAGGAAGATCCCCAGGAAGGTGAGGAGAAAAGTCCAGTTCATACCAGGACAAATGGGCTCATCTTGGCAAAATTCTGTTTTTATGGCCCATACTGCCACTGAATTAGAGAGATGCCTGTTTGCTTGTTTATTTACTTAGTATTTTGCAATTTCCCCTTCTCCCAAAGGGATCACCTTTCCAGTTGCAATACATCAGGCAAACACCACTACAACTTGTAATAAGCAGCCATCATTGTCTTAGCACTCCTGCTAGACAGACTGGACAAATACAAGTAGCCAATGGTCAGATTTTACAATTGCAAAATCCCAAAATTCAGCTGCAGTGCTGACAGTTATAATCTCCACTGCTATTCCTAGAATGCTCAAGGAATATATTTGACTTAAAGAGCCACATACACTCATATACCCAGTACTTCCCATCATGTGTTCAGCTTAACCAGAGTTAGATTCCCACAAGCAAACTTAATTTCAAAAACTCCAAACATTTAAAAGCCTCTTGAGAGCCACGAGAATACGTTCCACAGTGTTGTAGTGATTTCTTCCAAAAACCTTCCCCCATACTATCTGGAAGTCTAATACTACCCTACACTTACTCTTAGCACAGAAGTTGTTGGAAACTGTACAAGTTGCTTAAGCATTCTTTTCAACAAATTAACAAATGAACCTTTAGAAATATGACAGCAGGAGCACGACTGTAACAGCAAAGTGATTAAGAACCCTGCTGTGTTATTGCCACCAGTTTTTGATTGCATGCCACACAAAGTCAATATGTTTTAAATTTATCAGCAGAGCTTTTTTGATAGCACTGGAGTTAGCATTCCCCTGAGAGGGTGACCTGCTCAATGGCTGTGTGTTACTTTAACATGTGTGAACCCAGATGATTATTAAAGCTCTTCATCATTCAGCCTCTGCCTGTGCTTCCTAAAACTGTCATCCGAGCTGGCAGTCTCAGGAGAAAGCAAGAGCAGTGTCCTAATGAAACAGGGAATGCACATCAGCACAGGCCAGGAAGTCAAATGGAGCATTTCATGGAAAGACTGGTTATTTCTAAACTAAGATTAGTAACCACTGCCATTGTTTGCAAAGGTATTCTCAGATCGTGGATGAAAGCCACCAATGCCACAAACGGAGGTGATGGTGCACTTCATTAGCTAAAAGCCTTCTAACAACTCCAAGGGATTTTCCAATGGCACCTCTTGTAGAATAGATGCTACAATCAAAGGTCTTAACAGTCACACCAGTTCATAGATCAGTACTCCTGAAATTTTCAAAAAACATTCAATATTAGAATGTTTCGAGTTCTAGCACTCAGTTCTTGTAGGATGTGATGGACTAAGTAACATCTTTCTGTGCTTCCCTGGAGCCTTTAAGCACTTCTGAAGTTATGATGGAGCAGTGTTACCAGTGCTCAATATTAAACTGATGTTTAGAAATGTCAGATTAGACAGTGGTCTACAAATGAGCAGGGAAGGCTGAAATCTTTTTGCTGGAGAGGAATGACTGACAGACAAAAGAGTTTCAAGAGAAACAACAATGTATGTGAAGAAAGGACATTGGTTTCCTTAGTTTCTTTTTAATAACATTCTAATGAAAAATAAGAATTGCAAGTTGCCATCTTACCAGAATTTAAGTCCAAATGGACAGAATTTTATATAGGTGGTAGCTCATAGGGAATTGATCTATAAAAGAATACTGGGAAAACAAAACAAAAAAAAATCACAGGAAAAAAATTGTGAATAAGCAATATAAATTGCTCTGAGGAAACTACCGACAGAAATGTGCAGTAAAGAATGCCAAAGTAAACATGCAATTTCTGTACAAGAAATACTGGAAGTGAAGTAAAAGAACAATATTTAGAAAATACAGGAATTGCTTTAGGACTGCACAATGCTAAGCAAATGTTAATATCTGAAGTGAATCTTTGGAGAGAAGTAAAGAAATGATCTCTTTACATAATGGCACTGACATATTTCACTGGTTTGCACAGAAATGTTCTGCCCCTTGATGTGTTTGATATGAGATTCAGTACAATTTTTTTCTTCCTTGTTAAAAATTACATTACATAGGTATCTCAATGGTTTGGTTAAAATACCTTAAAAATGCAAATTTCTATAAACTATTAGTCTCTGAACATAGAAGACATGGATAAAGATAATTAATCTTTCAATTTCCTAAACCAGTTTTTAAATCTATGTTATTCTTCTGGGAAAAAAAAGTAAGAAATTGTCTCACTCCAGTATCATATTCTGTCTGGTTTCTCCTGAACTAGGGAAAATATAGGATATTCTAGCTTTATGGTTTCCAACATAAACGAGATCTTTTTCTAAAAAAATCAAAAGCCTGAAGTTGGAAATTCTCTGATAATGATACTGAACTTCCAACACTAATATTTCTGTTTAGAAAAATAATGAGATAATTCCTTGTGTAAGCAATCTTGGGACACTAAGCATCTCAAATTTCCTAATAACAATCAACATAAAAATTATCAAGATGTGATACTCATCCCTGATCTGAAAATTGATCTATACATGTGTTCAATACATTAAATATTTAATATTAATTGCAAAAGGAACCTACATGTATTACAGAATTCAAATAAAACTGCAGATGCCCAGGGAGTGGGCAGAAACCAAAGGCTGACCCAAAAGAGCAGGTAAAAACACTGTGGGCATTTCATGTTTGACACCAAAATTTAGGCTAAAATGCTCATTTCTCTCCACGTGCCAATTTCTCTTCCTGACTCCTCACACTTCCTGCATAGAGAAACAAAGGGTTCGGTACATTCCCACTTCTTCCCAAAATCAAGGATGAGGTCAGCGTGTCAGGAGTCCAGGGAAGTTTCTTTATTTTCTCAGAATCTCCCATAAATATGAACTAACCAGTTCCCTCATGCAGAAGGAAAACTAAATTAGGTTCCTTTAGTTTTGCTGATTAGCCTGATGTTTAATCTTTCCATGCTTGAGGGACAACGATGAAGGGAATGTTTAAATCTAGGTAATTGTTTCCATAAGATGCTTTTTCCATATTTAATTAAAACATGATAGAAGACTACTTTTTAAACCGAGTTTTACTATTTTTCCATTTGAAAAGAACACAATAATATTTTTTAACATTCTAAGGTCAATGGTAAAAACCCCCAAACCACATGAATTCACACACTATCCAGAAAAATGACCTCTGAAAGCAAAATGCAAATCCTTGTTTAGCAACCCTGATGATGAAAAATTACACCTGAGCACCTACATTGCTAATGATGAAGCTCTTTAACAAGAACACAGAACTCCGCTTCGCACAGCGCCACAGAACACAAACATTTGCTGCAAACACTCAAATAACACCCACAAGGCGGCAGCAGGACCGTGCAAACCACAACAGGAACTCACAGCAGGGAAGGGAACAAACTCGCGATCCCTCTGAAGCCACTCTACTCTCCACGTTTAACATTTATTTTTGCAGTTAATATCACTGTCTAGCCTGAGTAAGACGAAACATTTGGAGTTTCACTTCCTCAGTTACACAGTATTGTTCTGTTTGGTGTCTGGAAAAAAATATTTGCAATCCTAACAACTTTTTGTTTACTCAAATCCTGTTTTCTCTATGATTGTACAATTTTTTTAGCATAGATTCAGCTCCACACCTAACAGATTGGTGTTACCTCAAGGTATCATTGACGCCACTTCAGCAGAACCCCTGCATTCCTAGTGTTATCTTTCATACACAAAGAATTTTGAACAATAGCTTTGAACACTCAGTGATCAGTGCAATAAGAAATCGCAGTTGACGCACACCATTTCAAAACCCAAGGGAACTCAAAACTCAGGACTTTGTTTCTACCTTTCAATAACATCATTAACATCTTCCAGAGCAGGATATTAAAGCGTCACTCTAGGCTGCTGTCCTTAAGGGTGTGATTAGGCACACTGAGAATGACCCCAAATTTTCCAGCATCTCCAAGAAATTTAAAAATCCACTTTAATAAACCAAGCTTAGCTAGATCTTACAAAATTCACTCATGAGCTCTTGAATTTCAGTCTCTAAAACTATGCACTGGTTTTCCAACATTACTTATTAGAATGGGGGAAAATAATTTAGAAACATATCTATGAAGACTAGCAAGGAAACAGAAAAAGAGTCAGTTATGTCTACTTTGAAATCTTTTTAATTATGCAGAATGCACTTACTTTCCCTGAACCTAAAGAACAGTAATTTTTTAAAATGTTGATAAATAAGATTCATACTGATTTTATCTTTTTACATGAACACTTTCTGCCAACAATTCAACATCCCTCACAGCAGCAGAATGAGCTCACCTGCTTTTAATACCTGATGAAACTACACCATACCTGATTTCATACTTAGCAAAACAAATTAAGAAGGTGTTAATCCTAAAGAATAGATCAGGTGGAACACCAACTTGAATATTAATTTCTACAATTTTATTTAAGGTTGAAATAGGTGATCGAGTAAAGCACTAAGAGATATTTTCACTTCCTTGCAATTATTTAAGGTCATATTCATACAACCAACATCAGCAGAGTTTTGGGATGATTAGTGGGATATTTTTATTATAACATACAGCCAGTACCACTGCACAGTACAGCACTGTATCACAGATTACTAAAGCTGTCTCTTCCTATTCCTGCTATACCTCTGCAGAATATACAGTTAAGAACAAGATCCAGATAGCAAGAGGTAAAGCACTGCCTAGTGGACGGTGTCCCTGCCTACGGCAGGAGGTTGGAACGAGACGATCTTTAAGATCCCTTCCAACCCAACTCACTCTACCATTACATAAAGACAAAGTGCTGTCTCCAAATTCCTGTTTTGCCAGGTGCTCTTGTACTTCAGCTGCATCCACCAGACCAGGCTTCATCCCACCTCATCTCCGCTTCATTAATTTCCCAAAGAACAACACTATGAACCTAGCCGAATCTTCTTGCTTACTATAAAACAGCTTTTCCCCTTCAGCGAGAAAGGGAGCAAGAGGATCCCATTTCCATGTTGGAAAGACAGGCTCTGACCCCTCGAGCAGCCCGATCCCGGGACGGAAGGCAGGTGGCACTCGGCAGGAAGTAAACATTGTTTAGTAACACGGTTCTGCCCTGGGGGGCGAGGGGCTGGGGCAGCTGCTGTTACCAGGTTAGGGCAGGGGGGTCCCACTGAACCAGCCCGCGCTGTCCGCAGCTCCTCACTGCTCCCGGGAGGCCTTAAAGAAGCGACGGGACACACACAGACACAGGAAAAGCAGCTTACGGCAGCCACAACGGAGAGACCCGTGATCCCACTCAGAGCTGCCTTTCCAAAGCCCTCCGGGAGCTCCGGAGGACGATGCACCGTGAGCGGAGGGTCCCAGAAAGCGGATCCGAGCTCGGCTCGGCAAGGGCCCCCCAAAGCCAGGCGATGGGAAGGGAAGGCGGCGGGGGGGTGGGGGGGGAGAGTTTCCCTATACACCCTCTTTTCCCGGAATTTTTCCCGTTCCCGCTGGCTCTGCCCGAGGCCGCCCCTCACTCACCGCGGGGCGGGCACGGTAACTCGGCCGGCCCCGGCCGGAAGCCGCCTCAGAGCAAAGAGCGCGAACGGCGCCGGCGCCGGGGCGGGGCGGGGCTGCAGGCGGGGAGCCCTGTGATTGGTCGGATGGGGCACGGCGCGGGGTCTGATTGGTCGGTTCGAAGGGCGGGCGGCGGGAGCGGCGTGAGGCGGCCGGGCCGGGCCGGGCCAGGTCCCGTCGGTCACGGGGTTCTGCCCGGCCGTGCCCGCTGTCCGAGGGCCCCGGACACTCATCGGACCGCACGACAGCAACAGCCCTGGGCGGGACCCAGCGCCCCATCCCTCTGCTCGCACCAGGCCTCGGTCAGTAAGGGAAACTTCTAAGGGCGTGACGTGACGTGATCTGTTCAGCTTGAAGAACGGGAGACTGGGGGGGGAACTCATCGCGGTGTACAACTTTCTCGTGAGGGGAAGTGGAGGGGCAGGCAGTGATCTCTGACGACCAGTGACAGAAGCGCAAGGAATGGCACGAAGCTGTGTTAGAGGAGGTTTAGGCTGGATATCAGGAAAAGGTTTTTCATCCAGAGCGGCGTTTGGGCACTGGAACAGGCTCCTCAGGGCAGTGGTCGCAGCACCAAGCCTGACAGAGCTCAGGAAGTGTTTGGACGACACACTCGGGCACCTGGTGGAATTCTTGGAGTGTCCTGCACAGAGCTGGGAGTTGGACTCTCTAATCCTTGTGGATCTTTTCCAACTCAGGATATTCTATGATTTGGTGATTCTATGTAAATTATTGCATGTATTTTAATTTGCCACTGTCTAAATCTGTGGTAGTGCCGCACTTAGGACTGACATCAATGTCAACCAGTTGTGCCCAGGTGCAGCTCTGCACACCTTCGAAGGGAGCAAGTCCCCTGTGCCTGCATCTGGCTTGGTCTTACCTTCTTTAACCTTTCAGCTTTCCAGGTGGTTCCGCCATGGATGAAACTGTGGCTGAGTATATCCGAAGAACTGTGCTAAAAATCCCAAGGGATGAAATCAAGATGATGCTGCAGAAATGGGGCTTTCTCTCTGAGGCACAGCTGCAGACTCTAAATTTCCACCAGATAAAGGACAACATTTCTCAGGAAGTTGTTCAACTCTGTGAGGTAAATCCTCTCTCTCAGAAACTGTCGGTGACATATAGGATGTATGTAGAAGCGTCACCAAAAAAACCCAACCTTATTCTTTGGCCACAACACGGCCTCAAACGGCACTTTGTAGTCTGGAAAATGTAAAGCTGAGCTGGTAACACCACTGATTTTGTCTGATCTATAGGAGTGTAGAATGGATCCATCCTAAGTACACAAATACATGTTTTGAGCTCTAAGTTACATAGGGTAGATAAAAGCTCGGAATGTTAAACCTTTAAAAAATGGGTGTATTTCTAAATTGTAAAATAAAGGCATTGATTGAGATGTCTACTTATTACATAGTCCTGATTTAAAGCTATTTACTTTGGGTAATGATAGCATCAGTTTATACCTTTTAGACTTTTACTGGGTTTATTTTAAAACTTTCCTTGGCCAGAGTTATTTCCATTTAGCATGCTGTAAGCAAAAAAAATTATCTGATCTAACTATGATTTTAGTGTACCAGAAGTCTTTATAAGTACCAGAAGTCTTTAATATCATAACCCAGATAGATGCAGTTATTACTGATACATCTTGAATTCTACAGCTTTTGGTATGATTCCCTTTGAATTTCCTACTCAAAGATTACTTACCTGGAGTGTAGATCAAACTACAGGAAAGAAACTATTAAGTTATTCTCATAGGATAGCAAATGTCATATTTTAAAACAGCAGTTTTTTCTGAAATACCTGTATCTGTAACAAACTGTCGTGCAGTTTCTTAAAAATCTTTTCGTGCTGTAGAACATAAGTAAGAAATAACCAGTTATGTTAAAACACCTGACAGTGAAATATTAGTCAGTGTTGCATTATGTCACAAATACCCATTTTCTTTCTTTCTAATTGCTTGTATACCATACAATAAGGATTATGTTCCTCTTGCTGCTTCTGCAGAGGAACACTTAGACCTTGCTGAAATAGTTTTCATTTTTGATTTCTCAAGACCTGGGATCAGATGTGGTGCCATTGATGTGGTAACACTGCATATGTGCTGTGGGCTTCAATGCAATGTCCTTTAAACTACCAATACTGAGATTATTTTTCGCTTGCTAAACAGTGTGATCGAGCATTCTGGACCTGTAGTTCACCATGCACTCTTGTTCTTTCTAGGAAAATTCTGCAGGCATAAAGCAAGCAGCTGTTCTAGACATAATTTGTAAGTAAAAAGTGAATTAAAATGACATTTATTTTTCTGAGTAAGTTGATAATGTCCTTAATTACATAGTGATGACCCTTGTGTGGTGCAGGTGCATTTGGGTAAGCACATCACATTTTAGATGAATCTTTTTGGATGTGACCTCTTTTACAAAAAGCTCAAGATCAACAGAAGTATAGAACTCTTTAATTCCAATATTAATTCACAAGTTGATTAGACAATAGTTTAAATCTCAAGGTTTCTTCTAACAGTCTACATGTCTTACATTCGGCACTTTAGGTAAAACCCTTCCTTAAACATTGAATGCCAGGGATGCCCTTTATTAGCTCCTCACCAAATTACTAAAAAGCCTAATATCTCTTTTAATAAAAAAGCTGTTTTGCTTTTATGATTGCTATGAATGGTGGTTTAAGAATGTTAATACATTATATTGCATTATCAGAAGTAATATATTTTAAAGTAACCCATCTATAAAAGTATTGTAAAATTCTTTGTTCCTTTGATTCCTATTTGATAATACACTGTTTTATTGAGCAATTCCTATTTTCCTTAGACAACCACATCTACCAAAACAAAAGAATGTGGAGTGTTTACCAGATGAAAGAATCAGGTAAAATGTCTTTCCTTGCTGTAATCCCACAATTCTCAGCAACTTAGTGCTGTGCTCCATCATATCCTACATTTTAACCACAAATATAGTCTCATCTGGACTTTTTCTGTAGAGATTTTTAACATTTTACTGCAGCCTAGTATGGATTTTTCAATGGAGATTATCTTTGATGTTTTTAGAATACTTTCCATTAACTTCTCAAGCAATTATTAGACATTAGTAACTACTAATTAAATATTAACCTTTTCTCTGTATAGCAATACCAAGGGTCTGAATTAAAATACAATTTTTTGTATAAGATTTTATACCTTCAGCTTTTTCTGCTTAATTTTGTTTCAGCAAAACTAAAAACATCTCTAAACTACTTCTTGTGCACACAAATCTTATTTCTGTTTGGGTTTTTTTGTCTCATGTAACAGGAGAAGAATTGGAATGTTTTGACATAACAGATTTCAAAAAAAGGTTTAAAGCAAGACTTCGGTCAGCCTTGAAAAATGTAAGAATAAATCCATTCTAAATTTGCTTCACAGCTCTGGTGTCAATATGTTGTTTTCATAACTGCTCCTTACAGTTTGAGTCAAAAATTAAATGGAATTATTCATTTGGGAATGACAGGAACTGTATGTGAAATAGGAAAAATGTATTGCATATCTGTTTTAGCGATTTCACAATTATGCTGGAAGGAAATAAAATGTAAGTTTGTCTTAAAATGCGACTGGCTTCAAGAAAGGCAGTGCGTTGGTGTTTTTTTATCAAATCTTTGCCCAGTTTGCAGGAGCCTTTAGTTGCTTTAGCTCACCAGCTTCATTTGGGCAAGGGAATAGAAAATGCATCTGGCTGATACCTGTGTCACTCCTTGACACTCGGTGAGTTCCCACTGACAACAGGAGAGGGCAATAAATCCAAATCACACTCACAGCCAATCAGCTGCAGTTCACATCACCCTCTCAGAATAAAGTTTTGCAATATTGTTAGGTTGTTTTGGTTTGGTTTTTTATTTAAGTCAGCCTGCTTGAGTCCAGGTAAAAAGAAGTAAACAAGGAGCAAATCAACAAGAATAGGAAGGGGAATGATCAGACTTTTGGTTGTGTATTCTTAAGCAGTGAAAAATACTATATTCAGATCTAAAATCACAAGTTGATCAAAAGCTGAGTTTCTCAAAAAATGGACATATTGGAATTATTGTCACTAGTGCTTCTTCTAAACAGACAACTTTGCATTGTTTTCCCAAAAGAGAAATCAGTGCTTTTCTAATAAGCTATTTTCTATCTTCAAAAGAACATGTATATTGACTGGAAGAAAAGCAATACTAGAGTTTGAAAGGTGATTCTTCTTTTCTATCCCAGTTTGTGAGGTTATTGTTTTTCTGTGGAAATTTTATTTAAATACAATCCTTACGACACTAGTGGGTTTTTTTTCTTATTCAAGCAGTGGTACTAAATTATGTTTGGGTCTTGTGAATACAGATGTTAAAGAGATAAGAAAATCTTTATGGATACCTAAATGTGTTGGTAAATCAAAGCTTTTCTTTTTCTATCAGGTCACCATAACCTTTAAGGAATATGAGGATAATGCAATCTGGATTAGAGTTGCCTGGGGAACACCATATAAAAAACCAAACCAGTACAAACCCAGCTATGTTGTGTACCATTCACAGACTCCTTATGTCTTCATTTCTGCCTCAGTGCTGAAGAGCAACTTGCCTCTGCTGTGTCAGGTACAGAATAAAACTGCTCAGACCCTGACTTCCCCATAGTCATGTAGTGCTATAATTGGGTTAGCTTTTAAGAGGATGGGTAAAGACTCCTCACTTAACATAATTTGCTAAACTACATATTTTATTTTTTTTCTCCGTAGCTCATGATAAAAATGGGGCAAAACTCAAATCTTTGCATTGGTGCATTGTGAATAAATTCAGTTTATTGGGATTTTTACTGCTCATGAATTTAATTTCTTAACCAAGTCTTGGGCAGTATTCAATTAAATTGTCTCACGGGAGTTGAAGAATATTAGATCAACACTGTTAAGTTCAAGAACTAAGCATGTGAGCTCATCAGGGAATGCTGTTCATTTCTGTTAACTTGTGGTGATCAGCTTTGGTAGTATTTTTTCCTCTATTTAGAAATTTCCTCAGATTTCTATAGTAGTAATTCAAGTATTTTCTGATTCTGTTTGTTTATTTTTCAGCTGATAAGACTATGGGACTTAGCTTGTTAATACTGTGAATGCTTTTAAATATTAACCTGAGCTTAATAACAATCTCTGCAATATTTTTTCAGATATAAAAATCCTGCTAGTTAAAGGGCAGTTGCATACCTTGAAACAAAAACACCACAATGTCTAGAGATGCTATGTTTTTTACATATTACAAACACAGTGATGATTAAGACTGATGTTAAAACAATTTCAATTTTTATTTAAAGGCCCTGATTGTTGCTTCCAATTACCGTGAGATCCGTGAAATGGAGCTTCGAAGCCATTCTTTAAACTCCCTTAAAGATATTGTGTTTAAGAGATATAGCCAGGTGAGCCATTTCACAAGTAAATCCTAAGATAAGTCTTGCTTTTTGTTTCAGGCCTAGTTCTCACCCCCTAGCAAGGGGGAAAATTCACCTTTTCCAAGAGACCATCAAGTTAAAATAATATTGAACTACTGAGGTCGGCAGCCTTTCATGAAGGTAACATTGCAATGGGGATGTAATTATTTGGTATCCCACGTACTCTTTATTATTGTAATTCCTGGTGGCTAAACTCAGACTAAAAATTATATGAACAATTCAGTCCTAAGCTTTTTTAGCATCCTTTTATTAGGCTTCCTAGAGCCATGAGTTGAAGGCTGTTGGAACGGGTACTTAGTCTACTCATCCATGTAAAACTCGTAAATAGGGAAATGTTCACAAATATCCTAAGACAGGCTTTTTTTTTCAAAATCAGGTTGGCTTTCAGACTTCTAGTAATGGTCAAAATTTGAAAGATCATTCTTCCTGAATGAGAAATAAAAGGAAATATATTAAAGTTCTTCTCAGCTAGAGGTTCTAAAAGTAGAACTGAACTAAAATATTTTTTTCCTCTCTCTCTCTCTCTCTCTCTCTCTCTCTCTCCATTTAGAACTTCCAAACTTACTCTCCAAAACCTCTGCAAGAACGGAATGTAGAGCCAGAAAATGGTATGTATATTTGAAATGTAAAGGCAGTTTGAATGTCATTTCTGCTGGCTTGGGAAATGAGACTGATAAAAGGAAATGTACATATGCTCCATTCCCATTACATTAATTATCCCTGGTGCATTAATACTGGCTGGCACTGGGAGAGGTCAGTATTTCCCATGAGTGGCACTGGACATGGAAACCAAATCCACTCAATGCCCAGCATCTCACAGTAGCTTGTGTTTTTCTCTTGATAAGAAAAGAAAATATAAATGATAGAGACAACTACCGTATCCAAAAAATAGCGCAATGAATTCATTAAAACGATTGTTTTCAAAATTTCATTGGAATAATCTGATCAGAAAAACAGTATTACAGCAGCTGACAACGTTGTCTTTCTGTTTTCTTTTCCCTACTCTTTTCCCCTGCAGCAGATACAAGGATAGTTCAAGAAAACAGAAGTGAGAAAGAAAGAGTCCACAGACTGAACCATGAAGCTTTCGGTAGTGGTCCCCAACCACAACTCGAATTTGCACAATACAGGGTAAGAAAAGCAACCAATTCGATTTGGGGTTTTATAATTTTAATGTAGTGGTAATTAGATTAAACTTCAAATTTAAGAAATACTATGGGGTGTTTTAAACCTTAAGGAGGACATTTTAAAATAAATGAGTTGAAAGTCTCTGTAAGAAACAGATTGAAATTTGGCCAGAGTTTTAGATCGCGTTTCAGTCTTTCAGCCTTGCGAACTCAGCAATTTGACCTGTTTCTGTAATAAAAGTAGACTTAAACCAGCAGTGTGTTGGAGCATGAGAAATTCGGGTTATTTTAAGTACATGCAAAGCTTATGCTATGTATAACACCATAACTGACTTCTCAGTGATGCACAGGTTTTATTGCATGAACAGATAGACTGAAAATTCTAAGAGATACTTAATGTTATACAGTATTACTGAACAAGCTGCCTCTTGCTTTCAGCAGAAAATTCTCTGCCACATGGTGGCACCCTCAGATTTTACTACAGCATTCCTCCAGCTGGAATCACGTTATTGTTACAAATTGGAAACAGTCTTATTTAAAAGTTTAAATATAATATGTAATAACATGTAAATAAAATATATTCATTGCTTATACTCACTGGTTAAATTTTGTGTTAACAGCTTGAGACGATGTTTAAATGTGCTCCTAAAATGGATGTTTTGGATAAAAAAGAACCGTTCAGATGTTTGGTCAAGTTTTCTAGTCCAAATCTCTTAGAATCACTGAAATCCTTGGCACCAGCGGGTAAGTGTTCCAACTCTATAAAATGGAGTGAAATTCCAGAGTTTTTAATATTTTTGTCATCTTATATGCTGCTTGTATCTTGCATAAGGGAGTAACTTTATAGAAGTTTAGAAAAAGAAACATAGTAGAAGAAAAATGTCACCACTTAAAAAACTTATGTCTAAATATATAATGATTTATTCTTAGAATTACGGGCTTGTGCATGGATATTCAAGCTGTGGTTTTAGTTTTAGTGGTTTCGTTTTGTGTTTCAGTTTTATTAACAGTTATGAAAGGTAAATAATGGTTCAGTACAGCTGTAATTATCTGTCTCTCTCTCCAGGTATGGCTGATGCACCACTTTCACCACTCCTTACATGCATACCACATAAAGCTAGGAATTATTTTAAAATTAGAGAGAAAAAAGGTGTATTTCCAGAAAGTTTTGTAAGCCCTTAATTTAAAACTGATTCATTGAGAAGTATGCAACTCATTTATTACTGGTATTAATCTAAATCATCATAAGCTTTTGAAAAATAACTTATTCTTTGTTAATACCTTAAAGTTTTTTCCAAATTATGGCTCTTTCTTGAATTATTTTTCCACCGCTGTCTTTAACAGAAGTTAGTGTTAACTAATAAAAAAAGCTTGCTGCAAAGTTTAAACAGAGATGGTGGTTATTTTAAATTTAAATGTGATGACTGCTCTCAACTGTATTTTTAATAGTATTTGTGAAGTTAAAGCTTAATAAATCTGTAGCTATTCAGTTTGCTATCATAGCTGTAGATGGCTACGATATTCCAGGTAGTCTTTCATGTTTTGGACAGAACACCTGCCCTGTTTGGAACAGTCCCATTCCGATGGGTGGAGCTCCATGGCTGCAGCTCAGGCATGTTTTTATCTAAGTAGATGAATTGTATTCAGAGATTATTACAGGGCATGGGGCAGAATGGACTTTTGGAATACAGATGTCAGTGAGAGGCTTCCATCCAGCTTTAAGAGGTATTAATTCAGCTTCCAAAGCCTTTCTCACCAAGGGCAACAGCCAGTAAACAAACACTTGAAAATCTGCCTGTTGCTATTAATGTCTTATAAAACTTTGTCTTGGAAGAGTACAATGAAAGAGGCAATATTTTCTTTTAAGGAAGGTACATGTTTTAGAATATCTCCATATTTGATCCTTCTGAAATCCTCGCCCATTGCCACTGGTTTTTTGCTTGGGAACAGAGATTATGGAATCAAGGTGGCAACAGCCACTGATGCAAACAGCTCTTTAGAGCTGGTAAACGTTGGTAATTGTATAAATATTTGCTGCTTTGCTTTTTGAGATGGATTCAATCTGAAGATTCATTTAAAATCTACAAGTGTTTCTTTTTAATTCTGTTATCTGGACTGTTTTGTGTGTACTTGGTGTATGTAGAATTCCAATATACTTTCAATATATCAGTGTGCAGAACCAGCCGTATTTCCAGCAGTTGTAGGGGCATGTTTTTGTTTTTAGACTGTAAATAAATGTGTAAATTAAGTCTTCTTGTAAAAGTTTGTTTGGCCTGACTTGAAAACATTATTTATCATATACTGAGTTTTGGTTTGGTTTGGTTTTCAGCATCTCTATAACTCACACAAGAAAAGAGATTTAGGACTATCTGCTAGTGGTATGGATTTTAGGAATTCCACCTGTGTAATTTAAATGTTGATTTGACAAAATACTTAACATAATATTAGGATTCTGGAAGAATTCCAGGTTTGGTGTGACAGACGTTAAGAGTTAGCTCTTAACATGTCTCACTCATACTTCCAGGATTCAGATCCATTAAGATTCCAGCGTGCATTTCACTCTGTGCAACTTGTTCTTCATAATGCTCTCTCCCAAATAACCTAAATGCCTGAGATGGCAGTGATTTACCATAAAGGTAAAGTATCCAAGTGCTCTAGAACACTGTGAGTACCTGGCCTACTGCCTCTTGTTTCTGGGAAAGGCGGTCTCCATCCCCTTTTCAACACCCCCTTTTTGGTATCTCTGACTTTCAGAGATGTTTCATCTCTAACTTCCTGGAAGCAGGGATACTCCAGGAACTACGCAGCATTTCCCGGCAAGGATGTGTGTATTTATTAATTTGTATGGGAAACATCTGCAGCTCCGGGGTTCCTTCTTGCTGAGCAGGTGTCCCCATCAAGGAGGTGAGGTGAAGGTAAGGCAAAGGGGGAATGTGGAGACCAAACTTGTCTTCCCCACGCCAGTTGGTCTCTTCCAGCAAGTTGGAAGTTTGGGGTTGGACTAGATGACGTTTAAAGGTCCCTTTCAACCCAAACTATTCGATGCTAACCCCAAGCAGCAGAATGCATGCAGCTGAGAGTGCAGGGGCTGCAGGAGGAGCACACATCCTGGGGCTACACCTTTGGCATGACTCCTATCCAATAAATGCTGTTCATCTTTTCCCTTAATTTGACCGGCTATAGGGGAAAAGCCTCTGTGTGTTGTGTTGATGATTCCAACATCAGGAAATCATAGAATATTCTGAGTTGGAAGGGACCCATAAGGCTTGTAAGTCCAACTCCTGGCCCTGCACAGGACACGTGTCCCAACAATCCCACCCTGTGACTAAGAGTGTTTTCCAAATGCTCCTGGAGCTCTGTCAGGCTGCTGCTGTGACCACTTCCCGGGGGGG
>VZTG01001074.1:724183-748945 GCA_013397845.1 Melanocharis versteri
GCAGCGCCGTGTTCCGCCCCGGGGCCTGCGGCCGGCTCGGGTCCGGGTCCGGGGGGCGGCTGCGGTGTTGGCTGTGCTGGGGTTTGGTTCGTAGTGAGATTGAGTCGGGGGCGTGATTCCCCACCCTGAGAAGAATTGGGATTCTTCCGAGAGATTCTGAGAGAATTGGGATTGTTCATCCTGGAAAAGGATGTTTTGGGGTGACCTAATTGAGGCCTTCTAGTACCTGAAGGGAACTCACAGGAAGGATGGGGACAAGAGCCTGGAGTGGCAGGACGAGGGGGAATGGGTTCAAATGGAAAGAGAGTAGATTCAGGTTGGATTTTAGGAAGAAGCTCTTCAGGGTGAGGGTGGTGAGGCCCTGGCACAGGGTGCCCAGAGAAGCTGTGGCTGCCGCATTCCCGGCAGTGCCCAAGGCCAGGCTGGACGGGGCTTGGAGCAACCTGGGATAGTGGAAGGTGTCCTTGCCCGTGGCAGGGGGTGGAACAAGATGGTGTTCAAGGTCCCCTTCCAACCCAAACCATTCTGTGATTCCAGATGGGGATAATGAAGTGTTTCTCGTTGTCTCTTGTTAAAATTTCCCCTTGTGAAAGGCCCCTGCAGGTCCATGTATAAATACACAAGTGTTTGTGTGCACGGGCTGACCACTTGTGTTGAGGATTCCTCTAAAATTACTTACAGAAAATAACCAATTTTGCACATTTTTGAAAACATACTACAGGCAGTTAAGAGTTCTTTGGGACTCAGCTTCTGTTGTTTTACTTGCTTATCACCTATCTTTCTGCAGTAAGACTTTAAAGCCCCACTTGTGAGGTGCTGTGCAAACATGCAGCATTTCCTAACCTTATCAGCTGGCAAACCATCTCCATCCCAATGCCGAGGGCTGTTATGCTGCGGTTTTGTTTGTTTCTTTAAAAATGTCTGAGCTAAAAAAATCCAACAAAACAGATGGATGCCATTTTGGAAACAAGCCCTCATTTCCATAATACTCCTGAGCTAAGCGTGTGCTGGGGGGGGAGGAGAACCACAGTTCAGCAGGCACACACTGAGAGTGGGCCTGTCGAAAAGATATCCTTGCTCTTCCCAAAATTATAAAGCCAAATGTGCAAGGACAAACTGTATTCCTGGAAAACTTTGAGTGCAGCATTCATAGCTGCCTTCTGAAACTGCAGCCTCAGTGGGCAAACAATAAACATCCCTGCTTTGTGAAATGGCTGCAGAGTCAAGTGTGGGTCACACGTGCTCATTGGTGAGGAACAAAAGGAAATAGTGTCAAGTGTACTTGCTGTCTCCTGTCTCTGGGATGGTTTAGGTTCATTTCCCATACATACTAGCAGCTTTACTGTGGGTTATGTGTTAGATCTCACGTGTTCATGTGGGGAGAGGTACAGCAGAAGTTCAAAGTGTTCTTTCAGGTCAGCAGAGTCATTTTGGTTGTGAGCTGATGCTCTGAGCATGCACTGCAGCTGGTGGGTTACATAACTCAGGGTATGATGGGTGAGGAGATGCTGCTTTCTCACCCAGCTTGCTGTTAGCCATCAGTGCCTTGTAGAATTAGAGCATACTCCATACCTAATTACTGGATCTTGTGATAGCTTGGAATAAATACTGGAATACGGATGGATGCAGATTTTCAGAAACTTCTTGACTTGTTTCAAGGGCATTGCAATTGAGACTAAAATGTTGTTGAGGCTTAAGGGAGGCTAAATATTTTAATATTGGTATTCCCTTTTAAGAGAGAGCTCGTTCCCCAGATAAAAAGAATTTAGGAGATTGCATTTATTAGTGAAATATGAAATTAGTGAAGAGGCAACGTGGCAAATGAGATGGTGAGAAGCTATTGGGGAAGGAGAGAACATAGTACTCCTTAAGAGAAGGAAGAATGACTTGGTTACTTTTCATTAATAAAAATAGCACCAGTAGGATGTTTTGATACCAAAACCCATGAGGGATTGCAGTGGCAAAGGAAGGACATATACATAGAGATTACCCTGTAAAAACAGAGTCAAGTGCAGCAGTGCCTTAGTCTTATGACGTGATAACAAATAATTTGATCCACTCTGGCTTGTGACAGAAATAACCTGAGGTGGGAAACCCTTGCAAAACAATTCGGTCATACACAAATGAGCGTTTAGGGTAAAGCTGCTGTGAGAAGGGCGATCCTAAAATATGGCAGAGGGATATTCTATGTCAGTACAGTAGGGTAAGAATCTGATTCAAGTAAGTTAAAATGAACCAGAAGATGTGTAGAAAATAACTGCTGAGAGTGATGAATGGCAAATGTTTCTGACAAAGGGAAATTAGAAGAATTTGACTTGTTTGGCCAAACAAAGAAGATATGAAGTGTTGATACATAAACTTTTATATTTTGTCTCCCTGACAGAGGATAAGCCAATAAAAAAATGAGAGCAGTGGATATAAACTGACACTTAATATATTAGACTTGAATTTTTTATTTTAATTCTTTGGTCTTTTGGCTATATTATTTTATGTAAAGAAGGGAAACTATTTCTGCGTTGTTTAAAATGAAGCTAGAAGAGTTCATGTAAAGGAGAGGATTCTGTGGATTCCTGTGATACCAGGGAGGCTGTAGTCAGTGTGAACTGGAAAGGGTAGCATACCCTCGGGGTAGGTTACTCAGATACTGTGCTACCACAATAGTTGTTATAATAAGAATAAATGCACTTCTCTCCATGTCCTATTTAGTAAAGAAATGGCTGAGCTTCTGCTGCAAAAACCCCCATGTTTTAAATTGTTGCCTACAGTCTACTGCAACATCATTTAAAATTAATCCTTTGGAGTAAGCCTTTCTAGGGCAGGAAAGCAAGACGTCACTGAGTTCACCTTGACTAAGTCTGTAGCAAGGACTGTTAATTCCCTTTTTCCGAGTTGTTGTCACAAGCCGTGTCACTATTCCTTGCAGTGCAAGTGTCTGCATTGGGAGAAGTTCATTGGACCAACATCTACCCATAATTTTGGTGGGTGGATGTTGTGGAAACATGGGACATAAAAATCAGATAGGTAATGAAGGGAGCTGTGAGAATGTCTGAAATAGGACTGGCCAGGTGGCCTTTGAGAAGATGCAAGATTAACCATTTAGAGCCACGAGGACTTGGGATAGGTCAAAACAAGATTTCTGTCCATATACAATACCTTACATGTGTAGAGTATCTCTCAGCTTGTCACAACTAATGTGTTGTGGTCTCTGCTACCAAAGGCCATGTTCCAGCTGTTAAAAAAGTATCTTACTGGTGTTTATAAAGCTTTTAAACATTTCTACATTTTTGGTATTATTCTATACCTTAGTATTTTGGTAGTTTTAAATAACCTGACTGTGGTTTACCTGTTAAGTGCCTGAACATGTTTTCCATATTGCCCTGTCAGTTCTTGGGCTGTGGCATTAAATATAACACACTTAATAACTTTTTTTATTTAGGAATAAGTAACTCCAATTGCCAGTTACTCAGCATATTGGTTTCATCTGTAGTGAGAGAGGCCAAACATAGCTTTGACTTACAGACAGATCTTCTTTTTCTCCTGAGGACTTTGACATCTGATGAAAGTGTTCAGTGTAAATCAGGGTTAAAAAGTGGAATTGGGGCTGGAACAACTAGATTTCTTTGTGTCATGTTCCTGTTTAGGGCAGTGGCTCTAGGACGTACAACAATAGTCACAGTGATGATTCAGCAGAGATAGAACAGGCCTGTTTATGAATGGGCTGTCCACAGGGAAAACTGCTGAACCCTAAGGTGCTTAGAAGGTTAAAATGTTACATGAAAACTCCCTTTTTAGAGAATTATTCCAAGTTTTCTTGATATGGCAGCTGATCATTTTGATCAAGAGGCTCCAAACGTTGCTTGTTTGAGTCTGATATGTCATTAATAGAAATGAACTTACGGCAGTGTCAGCAAGTAGCAGTGTTGAGTGTGTAGAAATGTAACTGAAATATTGCTTGAAGGGATTACATTTTACACAGAGTATCATAGCTTAAGAGGTGATTTGAGGGAAAACAAAATCATTGAAATATCCCCCTCCTCAGCTTCCTGAGGTGTAAATGAGAGGACTTCAGAAGCAAAGCATGAGTGGCTGAGGACAGCATTGTTGGGTTGTGAGTAACTGCAGCTGGGTAAGAAGTGGGGGTGTGAGCAGTGAAGCCCTGTGGGCCCTGGCGGCTGAGGTACACACTTTGTTTGCTTCACATGGGAGGACTGTTGTGCTTTGTGGATTCTCTGTGTTTGGTGTAACCTGTGTAAACACGACCAGCTGGAGATCTGCCCAAAGAGGTAGTTAGGGAGTGACTGGTGTGAAATCAACCTTCCACTACTAACTGTGCTCACTGTCCTCATGCTAAGGAAAATCAGGTGCGGAGTTCAAACAGGGCATGGTCCCATAAATTCTTCCCTGAAAAATCATCTTGGGGATGCCATCATGGGCTACAGTAACTGGCTCTGGGGACAATGTTTGGCCTCCAGTTCAGTCTCAGGATGGAAGGAGACTCACAGCTACTCTGAGCATCAGATTTTAAATAGCTCACTTTTAATTTTTTGCTTAGACACAGATGCCTGATGCTTCCACTGAAACCCTTTCAGATAGGATGTGTCTAGAGATATATGTCTTGTCTGGTTTCCATGCTTGTGTCCTCAGTAGGAAGGGATTCTGTGTGGTTGAACAATCTGCACAATCCCACTAATATGTCCTTCTTATATGTACTTTTGAAGTCCTCTTTGAGCAATTTGTGTTGCTTTCTTCTGTTTACATGTGAGGGTCAGTGAGACAGCTCACATGGAAAGCCTGGATAGATTGGTCACTTAGTGTTTTGAGGGTCAGAATTAGCATACCAATTGTTTCATAGACTTAAGTGAGATTTGGTTTATGATCTAAATTAAGTATCAGAGCATACTTGGCATTTTTCATTTTATTACGAGTAAACCCTGTAGTGCTAACAGAATTCCAGCATCAAGGAAGTGTTGTGTTTCAGTGACTAATCTTAGTGGAGCTTCATGTACTGTGCTGCTAACAAGTAAAACCATATCGAATCAGCAATCTAGGGTATTATCTGTATGGAAAATTTTTTTGCCTCAAATAACACAAAACATGGGGCAGAGAGTGTCTTGGTAAAAATAAATAGTACAGTACCACTACTCCATAGAGCTTGTTGTAATTGCACCTGGTAATTTTGATGGGATATTTGCGAAGTGGCATCCACAGAGGGGGAAAGCTCCGCTTGAACTTTCAAATCACATAGGAAAGTGCCTCCAACTCATTGAGATGTGTGAACTCAGTGAGCCATAGTTGATGTGTATTCTGAATATTGTCTTGCAATATATGCAAACCTGTAGAATTGTCAACTTCTCAACTGGTTCTTTTTCAGGATGGAAAACTTAACGCACCAATAAGGAAGGGTTTGAAAACTTCACAGAAATTCTACTGCTGTCCTATTGAAGGCTGCCCTAGAGGACCAAACAGACCATTTTCCCAATTTTCTCTTGTAAAACAGGTATTCCTGTTTCCTAAAGTATTTTCACACTGATTTAGTCCTGTCTCTACTCCAGAGAGTGTGCACTTTTGCATACAGACATCAGCAAAACCTCTCAGCACATAGCCAGCAGTTAGAGAACTGTATGCAGCAACTCCAAGTGCACATATGATTCGTGGGTTTGCATGTTTGCATGTTGCTTTAGAGGTCTTCAACCTTTTGATCAGGCAGATGCCAGTATGTTCTTCTAAACTAGATCAGAGCCCCTCTCCACAAATTAAATAGATGGAGAAAGATTAAAAGAGAGGGGAAAAAAAGCACAGTAGCAACTGATGAAGGTTTAACTGCTGCTTTTAACCGCTTTTTCAAATGGTCAAGAATTAAGAGTTTTTCTTTGCTTTAATATCAAAATGCATTTGTCTACTAATTAACCTGTTTAAGAAAACATGTAGGACTTGTTTGTGCATTAGTGAGCAAAAAGAGCACTGTGCTGCAGTTGGTCACCTGTGCTGAGCTGGGCACCCTGTAGGAGCTGCATGGCTGGCACTTGGTGCCATAAATGAAAAGGAAAAGTTCTGGTGTTTGCTCTGGTGTTGACCTGTACGACTTGAGATTATTTGCTCAGTTGTAGATCTTCAGGAGTGTGCACATGTTGCAACATAGACTTAGTGTGCTCTTTTGGCAAGGTTGGTCTATAGGTTTATTGCTGTCCACAGGAAACCTTCAATGGCATTAGGATAGGTAAATGTTTATCTATGTTTTTAAGATGCATGTAGCATCAGCAGATTTGCAAGCTTCAGATTCTCTGTGTTGACTACTTTAAACTTATTTGTAGTGATGCTTAAAAAAAATAATTAATGGTACACTTCAGCACTACTTAGCAACTAAAAAATTGCAAGTATTTTCTCCCTTAACCATGATTTTCTTTTTTTAATCTTCACTGAAAGCTAATGTTTACTTTCCCTTGTATATTCTAGCACTTTATGAAAATGCATGCTGAAAAGAAGCACAAATGTGATAAATGTAGTAACTCCTATGGCACAGAATGGTATTTGAAACGGCATATAGAGGTCTGTGGCAAGACTTTCCAGTGTACTTGTGGGTGCCCTTATGCCAGCAGAACAGCATTACTGTCTCACATTTACAGAACTGGCCATGAAATTCCTGCAGAACACAGGTAAAAGTGAAGCAGTGAAGTAATGATGCATTCATCACCAAGTCCTGTGTGTCTCATGTGCTGCCTTTTTGTCTTCTTTCTGTTGATTAAATAGGAAATAGGATCATGTTGTTTTAGCTGCACAGCAGTTTGCAGTTTCTTTGTTGCTTTTAGGAGTTTCTGTTTTGTTGAAGGCAGTGGTGATCATCTAATCAGTAAGATCTGGTTTCCCTACATAGAAAACAAAAAGTACTGATGACACTGCAGTGCTTGGCATAAATATTGGTGGTTCTTGTTGCATCTGCTTTTACAGTTCTGTGAGAGCAGAGATGATTTGGAAATGTTTATAGCTGGTAACTGAGGTGTGGAATGCAGTTCAGGTTATTTTCTTGTACAGTCTAGTCATTGTTGCAATTGTTGGTGGATGTATTTTTTACCATCTGTCTCTGCATGTTTAGATTTATAGTTTTAATATGTACATATATTTCATAAAGGGCAATCTACTTTCTGAGGCCTAGTCTGTCTGTCTTTGAGGTTCAGCTGCTGCAAAATTTAAGTTTTGTGTGAAGAATTGCTAATTTTTATCTTCCATTTCCATGAGAGACCATTACCTGGACACATATTTTAAGAGCTCTGTCCCTTCATTGCTCAGTCTGAGTCAGTGTCAAAATAACACATTAAAAATCTTCAAATCAGAGTGCTTGATGTACAAGGGGGAAGAAACTATCTAAACTTGCACATCCATTTGGAAATAGGTCTCCATAAGAGGTAATGCTTATTCTTTTTTAAAATGAGAGAGTGAGGAATGACATTTAACAAAACTGAGCTTCATGGAGTCTTTTTGTGTTTTAATCTGGATTAATTGTCTTCTCGTATCCAACCTCATCTGTGACTTCAGTTTGTATTTTCAATGCAGTGACTCAAAAGAATGGCAGGCAGCTGTTCTGTGTTTGAAAGATGTATAAATTATTGATCTCATGTTCACAGGGATCCTCCTAGTAAGAAAAGGAAAATGGAATCCTCCGTGCATAATCAGCAGTTGGCAGAGAAAGCAAACGAAGCGTTCAGCAATACACACAGTACTGCTCCTGGCACTCAGGAATTGGAGTCCTCTGAAGTGAAAGTAGTGGCATCTCTTGAAGGCTCCTGCAGTTCTAACTTCACAAACCAAATGCAGCCAAAATGTGCACCAAAGATGCTTTTACCCAAGCCCAAGGTGGCTTTGGTTAAACTTCCAGTGATGCAGGTTGCTCACTTGCCTGTGTATGTATCTGCAACAGACTCTTGTGTCAAACCTGCTGTAGTGGCTGTTGATAATCAAGGTTCAGTTGTAAGTACTGTTCATTTATTGCCTCAATCTATAGGAATCCTGATTCCAGCCCTGGAGGCAGAAACACTTGTATTTAAAGATAGTATGCCTGTTTCAAAAGTGATGACTTCCGGTGATCGTGACCCAGTAAGTACTGGTGTACAAGTTGAATTGGACAAAGTTACATCAAATAACACAGGGCAAGAGCTGGAGAACTGTCACAAGAACAAAATTTCTTCAATAAATATACAGACTGACTTATCTTACATCTCACAGAACTTTGTACCAGCTGCAGCCTGGACTCCCAATTCTTCTGTGTCCTCTTGTTCTCAGACAGATCTGTCATTCAGTTCGCAGGTTTCATTGCCCATCAGTGTGCAGACACAGACACTGCTGCCTGCTTCCAAACTGACTTCATCCATAGCTGCTCAGACTGATGCTTTCGGTCAGGGCTGTTTTCCAACGTGTGGCATTTCCAGAGAGACTCAAACCAGTAGGACACAGGACTGTATTGATGGAAGAGTACAGATGGACCAGGCTGTAATGTGCAGTGACATCTTTGATAATGTTCCTTCATCATATAATGTTTCTACTCACATTGAACTTCCAGAAAACAATTTAATGCCTGCAAATATAGATCAAACCTTGCTGCAAAGAAGTAGTTGCAAGAGCCTGAATCAGGATACAGTAAAGTCTGAATCCCTTATCAGCTTCAATACACAGACTAATATACTTCCACCTCAAAATACAACGGATAATCAAACCCAGACAATGGACCTGCTAAGTGATCTGGAAAACATTTTTTCAGGAAACATGTCTGGCCAGACACTGGATAATCGTGGCCTTTTGTCTGAGACAAGTTCTAATGCTGACACGCATCTTCCATCTGGTCCATCACAGAGCGCAGGGATAGACTTCGACATTGAAGAGTTCTTTTCAGCGTCCAACATCCAAACTCAGACTGAAGAGAGTGAGCTTGGTACCCTGAATTCTGAGCCAGTTTTGGAGTCACTGGACATTGAAACTCAGACTGATTTCTTATTTTCAGATAGTGCCACTCAATCATACAACTGCCGAGGCAGTTCTAACTTCTTAGGTTTGGAGATGTTTGATACACAGACACAGACAGACTTGAATTTCTTTTTGGACAGTACTACCCATCTGCCTTTAGGAAGTATTCTGAAACAGTCCAGTTTCTCTATGAGCACTGACTCATCTGATACAGAAACCCAGACAGAAGTATATATGGCTACTAAAAATACACCGACTCAGAATATTGAAAGCAAAGTCCAGCTCAGTAGTGCTGAGACACAGACTATGGATAGCTGCTTTGAGAATCTGGGGAGTTTATTCCTTACCAGCAATGAAACACAGACAGCAATGGATGACTTCCTTCTGGCTGACTTAGCCTGGAATACAATGGAGTCCCAGTTCAGTTCAGTAGAAACACAGACCTGTGAAGAGCTGTGCTCCTTGTTCCAGAGCTCTGACAAGCCCAGCCACTGAGTGCTACATAATATGACTGTTTCCTGTGGTTTGAATTTAACTTATTGGGGTGGGAGAGATGGCTTTACCAAGTGATCCACTTTGCATTATTGAATGTACTTGTCATGAGCAGTTAACCTAAGAGACTTTTCATGCTGAAGGTACTCTATTGAATATGTAACTTTACATAAACTATGTGTGTATAAATAGAGGGGAAAGGGGGGGGCTGTAACATGTTAATGTACATTTGAACCTTAAAAAATTATGTGGTGCCTATGTTTTTTCCTCAAACTTCTTTACAAAGCTGTTACTGCTTTCATCTAAGTGGAAGAACTTTTAAGGTTGTTCTCTATATTTCTCTCTCTATTCCTGGCTTACATGCAGGGTTCCAATGTGCTGGACCAAAACCCTGACCTGTTCATTTGAGATGCTTCCCTGCACTTGCGGGGGAGGATTCTATTAGTGTAAGCTACTTCTGTTTACTTTTTTTAGTAGCTTGTATTTTAAATCCGGCATGAACATAATCAGCCGTATTGTCTTCTTTTACTTTATGCCTTCACAGCTGTTTCTCCTGCATAAGCTGACATTTTCCAAATACCTGTCCAACACACTAGACACATAGAGATTCTCGAATTGTTGAAAATATTTATTATTAATAGTATGTGTAGAAAGCAGTATTTTTTTTTTCCCTGAGTGGCACTGATGCTCTTTGAAGGGTAGGAAAAGGACTTGGAATTCGTAATTGTAGGGAAAATTAGTATGTTGTCCTTTTAGATAGTGTAATAAATGGGACTAACGTTTTTAGAGTCTTCAGAAGGGATTTGCTTAAATTATTTCTGTCTGTAAGATGCAAATGTTACAATGTGTGTGCCTCAGAGACTGGAATCATTTGGTTTTGCTGAAATTCTGCTAGCTTTATTGAGATACGAGTTGAGAAATGTTACAGTGGTTTATACCTCTACTACCTTAACAGAAATCATTAAAAATGGGCAATTAAATTCCTTAAAACACTCACCTTGACTCCTGTTTTTGGGCTTCCTGCTTCCAAAAACAATGGGAATCCATACAAGAGAGCTGAGAGATCAGCTCATAGAAGCCCTTCCAGAACAGCTCTATCTTGCTTTTGCACATTGATCTGCAGCCCTGACTTCTGCAGCTTTCAGTTTCCCTGAGCATAGTCAAATTCACACAAACGGATTTTTCAGAGCAGAAGCAGATGACCTCTTGGCACCTTTTTTTTAACGTTTGGGTTGCCCCTCATGCCACTGTTTGCAGTATTTTTCATTTGCATGAAAATACATTAAGCCAGTTGTGAATGTATGTTGGAATTTGGCCTTAAGTAACTTTTATCTCTTACTAAAATATCTGTGAAATGTAGGCCTGTGGTTTTGTACTGGACAGGTTTTAGTTTCTGTAACCTTAAAGGAAAAGAGAAAACTCTTTGTGTCAAATTCCTGGGCCTGTAACAGACTTTACTTCTCCATTGTTAGAGGAGAGGTATTGGCTGCATATTTACTGTGCAGCCCAGCAGCAAATGTATGTCCAAGCCTTAGGTTTTGAGGACTCCTTATGCTTTGTGCTGCATATTCTCAACTCAAGGATGTGGGAGTTAAGTTACTCATCCATTGCAGCCAGCTTGTTTTTGTTGAAGATGAGCAATACCTTTCTTTTTTCCTTTTTTTCCCAGTCTTTTCCTGATACTCTTTAAATTGCCATGGTGAGTGTCTTTACCTTTACTGAAAATAATCCTGTTAGATTAACCCTGAAACTCACATTTTCCTTCTGAAACCCCGTCCGTGTTGCCTGTTCAATTTTTCAGCATTTCTAGGTATGATTTCAGACACTTCCAGTCTGGCTGAAGAAACTGCAAGATCTTGCAGTTCCTCAGGAGAACAGTAACTCTGCTGTGGGGAAAATCCCCCAGGTTTCACAATGTCTGTACAGTTCTCATCTGAAGGGTGGGATATATTTAAAAAAGGAAGGCCTCACTTGTAATTTTGTTTCTTCTGAAGATGAGACTGACTCATATTTACCTGCCTACTTTGAAATTGAGAGATAAGATAAAGAACCAAATTAGGTTAATTTATTCTATTGCAGTATCTTTATAGTAATGTTGCAACTTCACATTTTAAAGTGTTTTTCCTTCTCCTTTCTTCTCCTGGCTGGAATACCAGAGAACACTTCTTCATACACTGGTTCCTGTGTTTTCCATGTGCAAGTTGTCTGTACTGACATGTGAAAGAGAGGCAGTTACTATAAACCTAGTTTGGAAAAAGGGTATTTACCACAGCTGTGGAAGCTGTTCATTACCTCTGAATTTAGAAAGTCAGTTTTTACTCTGAAAGAGAAGAAATCTTGAGTGCTGAGGAGCAGAATTACTGAAGGGTTTGAATTCCAGCCGTCTGAGAGACCAGGGAGGTTTAAAGTACTTTGAAACTAATTTACAAATTAGAGTGGTAATTGCCATGTTATTGTGTAAGCCAAAGCTCTTAGCATCAGGGACTGTCAGGAAAAGACCCAAAAGTTTGTGTGGATGAAATCTTATCATATAATCATTACCCAGTTATTGTACTTTGTAATTAAAAGTATTTATGAGCTTTGTGTGTTTTATTAGAACATGCAAATCACAATCCTTTCACTCATTCTATTGGTTTAAATAGTTTGGACTTTAATTAGGTGAACACAGTACTACAACATCAAGTCATTTATTGAAAGTGCAGTATTAAGAAATTATTAGATGTCTGCACTGTCTTAGGGAAGTGGGTCATTCTGACCAAAAATTAACTTCTTTGTACACAAATTTGGTTCTCCATAAATTATTCAATAAAGTGAAAAACAGGTGTGGATCCTGTATTTCTGGCATATGTCACTGAGTTTGGATTTATTAAGTATTTTTGTGAAAATATGGAGACTGCGAGCAGACTTCATAGTTTGGTGAACCCCATACTAAACTTCATGAAACCTGATCTGAAAACTGTTGCTGAATATTACGAATTCTTCACATTTGAACAAGTTCTTGAAGAAGGCTGCTTTTCTGTTTCTGTCTTTGTTATAAAATAAACTTCAGACAGAACTATTTCTGGGTAGAACTAAAATGATACTTATCTCCCTTTTTCTGCAGTTTGTCTCTGATTTGATTTTCAAGGCACTGTATTGTAAGTATTGGTCAGCAGTGACTTACTATCTGACTCTTTTTTTGTATCCTCTATTGCCATTAGAGCTGCTATACAGAAAGTAACATCAGATTCTCTGTAGCCTCTTAGCACAGTTTTTTATCTGGAAGTGACACTAGTGTTATATGTACTTACTCTTTGTGTTTCCTTCTTAATTCTTTTAAGCTATGATTGCTGGATCTTGATCTGGATGCCTGTGTAACTCTATTATAAAATTGAATTAGTACTTTTGTAGTTTCATTTGTGCTTTTCTTTAACATATAAAGAGTCGAACAAAGGAAATGGCAGATTTGGGACTTGCATTCTATGAGAACAGAAGCACAAATAAGCTGAAAAATGAAAGGTCTGTCTTGTTGCCTTCCATATTTGTTTGTCAGAATGCTAGAAGTTTGTCTGACAGTAGATGTTTCTTCTTCTTCCAGCTTTATTTGTATCTATTTCTGCTAATACACACGTAAATACATTCTGCTGTGGGTAGGGAGGGTATCCTCCCCCAACTCTTTGTGTCAGCCTAGAAAAATTGGTAGTTTTAAGTCAGAGTTTACTAATGCTACATATTCTTAGTTATGTGAAGCTGCTTGTGTCTAGAAAATTTTCACTTCCAAAGGATATGAAAGCATTAAAAAAGTGTATATATACTTCCAGCTGTAAGTTAAACAGCTGCTAAAGAAACCTTGTGAGACCTTGTCTGGTTTTGAACAACTCGATCAGTGTCTGTAACTTACTGTATGTAACTAACTCCTTACAAATTTTTATTCCAAGGCACAAACAGTCATTTTTTTTTCTGTTGGAAACAAGAGGCTGAATTTCCCTGTTAGTCACATGGACCCCAGTTGTGTAGGGGCAACAGAACAAAGAACGATGGCTGCCTTCTGGTTTAAATCCTTATGCTGCTAACATGTTAATTGGTTTTTTCATTGTGAGCCTGGGTAGAAACGTAAGAGTTGGCAGGATTGGGGACTTAGGGGGCTGGGGTGGGTTAATAGCCTTTCAAATATAGGGTAAGTCAATAGAACTGATACTGAATCAACATAGGGTTATCAACTTGCAAAAGAAGGTATTCTTGAAATGGCAACTCAGAGGTGAACCAAATGTACTTGCCTTTATCATTAAGGTTGTACAGCTTCCTTTGCTTTAATATATTTCTGACATGTGCTGACTTTTTGAACGTGATCTTAATGTACCATTTGCTGTTCCAAATACATTCACACCAAACTGTTGGTAACGTTCTGGGCCTTGCAAGCTTTTTCATTCCTGTTTGGTTAAGGTGCTGCTATGCTTGTGTCCTGGTGGGATGGGCCTCCTGTAACCAGGCTGCCATTGATAACAGGAACACTGTGAGGATACGGCTGTTTAATGGTAGCAAACCAGTGCATGGTGCAATCATGCATCTTCTGTTTCTTTTGTTGTTGTTTTTTAAGAGTTGATGTGAATTTAAATGTGTGCGAGAAGGACTTGCTGCTTAGAACATGACTGAATTCTCTCGTTTCAAGTGCCATTGCTATGCAATGAACAGAACTCAGCGCTCAGCCCCACAGTCAGGGTGAGGGAATGTTTGTGTTTGTGTGTGTGACTCTTCACTGAAGATGTAACTGGACAGCCTGAAATGGTGGAAACTCCTCAAGGAACTGCCGAGTTAAATAACAGAAGTCCCTTTACTTGTGACCCTTCTTCATATGCTGGCTTTACAGTACCCTCAACAACTAGCAATGGGATATAACAGATGACTGGTGGTGATGTCAGCTCTGCATTTCACAACATCCAGTGCTTTACATGCTTCAAGCACCTGCATGCAGAGCTAGATTGACAGTACCTCTGTCTACAGACATTTGCAAGTGCATCTGTGATAAAGGTAGATATGAAAGATGGCCATATCTTTACAGCTTAAAGACTTCAACACCTGATTACAATCTCATTTAAATTTGTAATTATTTGGAATGAATGAGTAATAAATCTTGTGGGTGAGTCTTCCCCAAAGCATGTGTGAGTTAATCTCAGCAAGGCTGAGAAATGTCCTTAAAATATTTTTCTTTTCATTACTGGTGGTATTTTTTTATTTAGTGGACAAATCTAGTTTCCAAAGGATGTTCATGTTTAATTCTTGCTATTTAAGCCAGTAAACTTGCAGTGAGCAGACAAAATCAAGCATTCATTTCTCAGACCTATTTTACAAGTGACAATCCCAAAGAAGGAATGTTGTCCTAGTAACTGTGAAACTTGTAATTACATTATTGCATGCAGAGAAAACCTTGTGCCAAAATACTGTTTCATATTTCCCTCTGTTGGAAACTGAAGTGTTACACAAAGCTACTAGTAAGTTATTCACAAGTATTGAAATGTTTTGTTCACAAATGAAGCACTTATTCAGTCCTGTAAATTATACATATTTTGGAATAAAGTTAACTTCAATCATTTTTTGCCTTCTGTTTTAATGGCCATGATCTCTGCCTGCAAAGGCCTGGGTGGGGGATTCAGTGCCTGTTGGCAAGTACCACCCATTGCTCCTGAACATCTTAGTTTTAAGTTACAAAATCTCTGCCAACTCAAAAGCTTTCAAAAGGTATCGTACAATGTCAGTTCTTGATCTCTGGAGGTGCAAAAAGGTCCTCTGTCTCAAACCTCTTATCGGCGCATGCAAAATGTAATCTTTACCTTGTACGTGCAGTGGAATGAAAACCTCTGCAGTTTCAGCTCTGTGACAGATGCTTCACCTCTACAGCAGACTTTCAGGACAGAATTCCTTTGCTTTCTTCCTCAGCCTTACCATCCACCCCTCCTGTAGCTTTTAAGATCTCTAATGTCATAACACCAAGTAGAAATTCAGCTGCATTATGGTGGTTGGTTTTCAAAGTATCCTATTCTCTCTAATGCCTTATTATTTTGTAATGTATTTTATATAAGTGAGAAAATATTTTTTGCTACTGTACATATTAAAAAAAACCCAAGCCCTGGAGTGGCTTGGTTTGAGTATGGGTCATACTGTGTCCTTTTTCTTCCTGTACAGTTCCCATACTTAGGAATGATCCCACCATCTTTTGTTAGCTGGAGGATATAAAATGCTGATTTCTGTTGTTACCTGTAATCTTGCATGTGTGATTCAGAGGAGGTGAATGAGCAGAAGCTTCATGACTGAAGGCCCTGTTCCCTCAGCTGTGGTCCTGAATGAAGTATTTCCTGATGGACAGCAGGAGGCTGCTGTGTTCAGCCCCGTCACAGTCTGAGGTAAGCATTTGCAAACAGCAGCATTCAGGTGTTTCCAGAGGGGAAAGGGAGGTATTTCTGCGGGGGAGGATGTCATGAATATCTGGAAACTAAATTCCTGTTCAGAGCGTTTAAAATCGTGGAACAGTCAGATATGTAAGGTCCTTCTAGGAGTAACAGCCATATTCCCATCATAGGGATGGTTCTGCTTTAGATAGGGCTGTTACTTCAGGCTTTTCATCATTCAGAAAGGATTTGACTTACAGGCAAAAGTCAGATATTTTGACAGACTGTACCTCTGGAAACTTTCACAAATGGTAGATAGTCCGAAAGGCAGGAAAAGCTAACTATTGATAGATAACAGACTGAGAAGAAAGTAAGAAAGTGGCTGTTCAGAGACAGGGAAGCCCCATGTATTTTCAAGCTACTTTCTTGGCTGCTGTTGCTGAGAATTTTGCTGGCAGTGAAAGTGTTCCTGACTGGTTTGGGTTTAGTTCCTGAATTTCCTTCGCTTGAAGAAATTGCATGCTGGCAAGCTGATTGTTTTCCATCAGAACAATGCAGTTAGAGGCTGATTTTCTTTCTGGCTCCAGGATTTGACAGTGAATCAGTCCTTTCGATGTTTAGACCTAAAACAATAGGAGAAAAATGTTGATTTAACTTTCAGGTGTTCCATCACTGCATTTTTACATTGTTGTCAACAATTCACTTGTTTTGTTTTGGCACCTTGAATGCAGGAAGCACTTCTGGCTGATTCAGCCTGTAACTTCATTTCCTTTCCTTGAACGGGAATGGTGTTGTTCTTGAGAGAACTTAACACAAAAACAAGAAGCTGCTGTTTCCTCTGCTGAAAGAACCCAGTCTATTCAAAGGCACATAACTTGATTAAGCTTATGATGGCTGAAGTGTTGTGTATTTGTTTCTTTATGTTCTCGGCCTTTAGTCAGCAGCTTTTCTGGCCTTCTGCTGCAGGTCTTGTAGAATAATCTGTGAGTGTGGTCTATGTTCTTATATCAGATTGTAGTAAAACCTGTGTCTAATCTGTCTGATTTGACAGTTTCAAAAAACACAGCAAAACTCCTACCTGGCATGAAACACTGGAAAACATGGAAATAATGTTTATAGTTTTTCCTGCAACTTTTTTTTATGTACTCCTAAAAAACTGACTGGCTGCAATGGCTGCAACTTAAAATTAATATAACAAACATGTTTGGCTTTACTTTGAGTCAGTAATGCATTCATTTTTCAGCTTTCTCATTGAAGCAGCATTATTTTCAGTTGTCTGAATGGAAGAAATTATCTCCTTCTGGACTTTGAAAAATGCTTCTAGTTTCACAGGTAGATATAGATATAGATGTAGATATAGATATAGATATAGATATGTTTGCATTTTCTATTTGGTGGAAAATGCGACTGAAATAAGTATATATGACTTTCTTTACCTTGGGGCTATTTGTGAAGGATGCCTGTTTTGTAGAGGTTGCATTTTATATCTAAATATGGAAAACAGGATTAGAAAATACTTTACCATAGGGGGAAAGGTACAAAGAAGGGAAGAAAATGGTCAATTAGAGGGATTCCTGTTCTGAGGGACTGAGAGTGCACTTGTGTAGCTGCAGCACCATAATCAAAGAGAAGTTAGGACAAGTTACTACAACAAAAAAAAACCTCTTTCCTGCAAATTAACAACCAAGATATGGAGCTTGACTCCAGATAGTCATTGGCTGAGATTTTCAGACAGAGTACTGAAAGAGATAAAAGTTGCATCTAATTCAAAGTATCAACAAATAAAGACCTAGCTTGTAAGGTTTTCATAGGTTCTTTATAACTTTCCCTTTTGACTTGCAACAAAATACCAGATAGGTACAAAAATTGCTGCCATTTCGGATGGAAGTCTATAGTTTGAGCCCTTTCTGATGTAGGTGCTTATTTTGTTCACAGTTCAGTTGGTGACACTCCACTCCTCTCAGAGGGACTGTCGCTTGCAACTCAGATTTGCTGCCAGAAAAATGGTGGCTCTTTGGCTCTGATGTTGAGGTACCTGAAGATGAACACAATTAAGAAATTGATGCGAGAAAACTACTAAAAATTATATTTATGCACATGTTTGTTAGCAAAGAAATAAATCTAAAAAGACATTGAATTCCTCCATTCACTTCTATGTTTTGCCAGATTAACATGGAATGTGTGCAAATGTTTATCTGAAGCTCAAGCAGTCTTTAAGATAAGAATATTGTTAAATGCCTTCTCCTTAAAGGGTGGGTCATCACATGGAGTAGGGCATGGATTTAAGAATATCCCTAAAGTTAGGTATTGCTGCAGTGCTCAACAGCATCGAACACCTCGTTACTGTGCTAGGCCAGCTGTAGTCCTTGAGAGTGAATCTGAAGGAAGAGGTTGCACTTCATCCCCAGAGTAAGCTATTTAAAGCTCTAATGAATCTATCTGATGGCCAGAAGGAAACTAAACCTACGTGTAACTAGCTGGCATTCATCAGCTTATAATTCTATTAATAGCATCTTCAAAACTACAAATATCCACAGTGCTCACAAAGAAATGTTATTGTTTTCCTCAGTCTAACAAGCTTTAAAACAGCATGAAATTGCAACATAGAAATATGTTAGGTCAGTGCAGACAGCACTGCAGCTCCCCAGCGTGGCTGACTGGTGAGGAAGTCCAGAAAGCAGTGGAACCTCCTCTATTTTTTATTATTCCTGACATTATTGGTTAGAGAGCCTCGAATGTCATGGTGTTTTGTACACTGGTTTTGGTTTGTATGTGGAATATGCACACAAGCATGAGGACTGTTCTTTCTAAAAGCAGTAGGGTTAGAAACAGTTGCAACACTTCTGTCTGGTGTGAGAGCACAGTGCCAGTGTAACTGCTCGGGATCTTCTTGCAGGAGTGAGACCTTTGTGTGGCTTGAGATAAATGACGATTCATAAATTTATATGTTGTGTCCCTTCACTTTATCATTCACAATGTCAGCTCCTTTTTCACCCTTCTGCTCTCTTGCTGTAGCTACAAGAAGCAATCTCAGCTAAAATACCACTGAGCATTTTCTGAGAGGTAATGGCTTTTGTCTTCTTCCAAGAAGGGTTTGAAGGATCCTTGGGAGTGATTTTCTCACAGGTGGAAGTACTTGTGAAGACTTAGTTTCAGAATCATTTGGACCAAACAGGTCAGCCTGATTAATCTCTATGCTTTACAGCTGCTGGATTTTTCACATCTTGAAGGTTCCACATACAGTGTTCTTTTTATTGGTTCATTCCATATTTTACCTTGGAATGTTTGAACAGTGTGACTTGTTACGTATTTCCATTTTAGTGCCATGTGTTATAGGATAACAGACTTGCTGGACTGGATTGAAAATCTCTTCCTTTTCTGGAGTTATATCAGCTGTGGCATCTACATTTGACTTGCCTGATTTTGATTGATTTCTTTTGATCTTGGCTTGTTGACTTGTGTGGTTGTCAGGAGATTGTGACATGTCTAAGCAGAGCTGGCCATGGTGGGGAGCTTCATTTGTTTTTGCAGCTGGAACTGGCAAGCAGATCACTTTTATCCTGAGATGATCAGGTTAATCTAACTGACCTCTGGTGTGATCACTGCTCTTCACACCTTCTGCTCACCATGAGTGCAGAAGTGATTGTGAAAATACCTCCAAATCTCTGTACAAGGATTTTGGAGCGGTCAGATGTGACCTTTGATGTTTGCTGCCTGAAAACCAGCCAGCCTCAGATTATCCATATCCAATTTGCATGGATATGAGAGAGCCTCGTATCCGGGAGCAGCGCTGGGCTGAGGTGGTGGGAGGGAGGGAGAGAGGGAAGGAAGGGCTGTGAGGCAGCTCCCTCGAGAATGGGAATGGAGAAATGACAGAATTGAGAGTCTTGGAGGCAAAATCACGAGAGAGCTGAAGGGGGTGAGGGGAGGAGGGAGCCTGTGCAGAGGTGTCAAAAGATGGATAGGGAGGGGGTATTGCATTTGAGAAAAATGGATATGAAATGACCAAGTAGAAGGAAAAACTGTGAGAAAGGTGAAAAAAGGAACAAATTTTTAAGAAGCGAGAAGAGAAATTACTCTTAAAATATAAGTCATCTAAATAATAACAGTGAATCACTGCCTGACCAACAGAACTTTAACTGTGGACAAAAAGTTAAATCAAGTATGCAACAAGCTTATTTTTAGGTCTAAAGTCATGAACTACTGCTACTGAGACCATTAGCACTTGATAGAAAGCCCTGTGGTTATTTTATAGCATGGCATGAAGTCTGAGTCACAAGGACTCTTACCAGAAGATGGGATTTGGGGACATCCCTAAGTGCATTTTTTCAGATATTTGTGTGAAGAGCTGTGTTAAAAGTTCTAGGACTGAAAGAGTCCCAGACCTGCTTGCTGTTACTCCTTGTTGAGAAAACTCAATCCTTCTAAAAAGCACAGAATTATTTGTATAAGAAAAATAAATGCTCTTTATAATTTTCTCCATAAATTTGATATGTTAGGGTATTTTTTCTTTTTTACTGTCTTAACTGGGCTTTTTTTTTTAGCTTTTTTTTTTGCTCCCTCCAAAAGTCTTAAGCCACTCAAGAGCAACAGACAGTTAATGCTTAATTAATAAAATTGTGTGTGAGCTTCATCATACTCTAAGGCAGATTCACAAGGCTGTGAACATAGGTGAACTCTTAAAATTCTATTCTCTTGTTAATGCCATGTCTTCATTTGGATCCCAATATTTAAAAAGAAAAACAACGAAACAAAACCAAAACCCTAGAAACCAATACCCAATCACAAAACATCCTTTCCAAGTGTCACACCTCTTGTTTAGCAGAACTTTTAGCCTGTTGGAATTTACTCACTGATCTTTGTTTGACATCAAATATCCTTGATATAACTCTGTGAATCAAAGAACTTTCACCTTAATAGATAAAGACTGCATAACCTGGTTGGGTAAAGATAATATTTGATACAGAAATCAATACCATTGTTCTTTAACAGAATACTTAATTTTTTACGTATATATACATACCTCAAGCATACTATCTAATTCTAATCTGGCACTTCTTGAGATATGACTAAGATGTTTTCTTGGGGAAATAAATAAAGTCTGAGTTAATCATCAGTGTGGGAAGGTATTTTTAAAGTAGAAGCATGCAGAAAAACTGTATCACACGAGGCTTAGAGACTGCCAGTGTAAATACCGTTGTCACATTTATGTAGTCACATAAGATTATTAAACTCTGGTGATATTCTCATGTAGCACCTACATAGTTCATCAGCTTCAGAGGAGCTGCACAAATAAGAGTAGAAGTTGACCTTTACCAGTTCATGTACTGAGTCACAACTTCATCTCCAAAGCTGCTGTAACTGTAATGCACTTCGCCTTTACATCCATTTTATCTGCCTGCAATTCTCATTACTAAATATAAACCTGTTCTGGAAAGTTAAAGTGGACATGTGACAGTGGCCACTTTGGATAAGCCCCAGCAGTCAGACACTCTGCCCTATTAATGGTTCCATCGTAGTTCTGCCTAATGCTCCCCAGCGCCGGTGTTTGCTTTCTCCTAGATTACCTGGGCTCGAGACAATCAATAAATGCGGCAGAAGAAAGCTCCCCGTTCACTTTCTGCTACAGTTCTGTCTTTTTCTTTGCACATCTTTTAACAAAACGGGACCAAACGTTTCTGTTCATTTAGCTGGAAATTCTCGAGCATCAGGCGGATTTTAAATGCACTTTGGCATGGCAGAAATGTCAGGGGCACTCAGCTCATGTAGGCAAACAAGAGGCTGTCTTTAAAATTTTTGACGTCAGCTGGAAGATGCAGAGACAGGTCAACAAAATGTTATTAGGACAATGTTAATTAGGACAAACCTTTATCCTGTGACCATGCTATTTAAATCTGCAAAGGGAGAGGAATCTGGAGGAATGAAAACAATGCCTGAGCACCGTTTCCTAAGTCTGTTGACACTAATTGCGATGTAAGACCTTCTGCTCTTCTTTCCCTATAATAGAGCAACACTGTATAGCTCTAGAATTTACAGGATTCTGTCTCTGTTTCTGCCAGCACCTTCAAAATTATCTTGTCATAAAAACACTACTTTACAGCAAAAAGACAATAGGTATTTCTTTAAAGGGAGTATCTAGATCAGTACTAATGATTTCTGTATCAGCTTGTTATTAACAGTATTATTTAGAAAAGAGCCTTGAGAAATGTCCTTACCATAGCGCTATAAAAGCAGAGACAGATTAGGCTTTGAAACTTCAGTGTTCAAAATTTTGTGAACTAAATTAAGATCAAGAGGGGGTGGTGGATGGCTGCCTACTACTGCTTACATTAAACCATAGTTTCTGTGTGTGGTAGTGCTTACTTGCTTCTAGGGATTTCAGCATTTGCTGTGTACAAATATTTACAGTAGGCAAACCCAAAATTTATTTTTAGATTTCGTGTTACAAATGGTGCCTGATGCTTCCCATCTCTAAGTCAAACCACAGTTTCCACTTCACAGAAGGATGCACAAGGCTGCAGGCTCTTTGAGGGGATGTCTGTGTGTATATTTGTTAAATTTCAGTGCTCAAAACTTTTGTGTACTGCACCTGTCTTAAAATTCATCACAGGGGGAAGACCAGCCTGGTAGTAAGGACATCCTCAGAACTGAAAGGCGTGGGTAAGAGTTCCCACAGCTCACTTTTCAAGTGAGCAAGAGTGAAAAGAAAGCAGCAGCGTCCTCAGATTCAATGAGACTTGCTGGGAATGTTTGGATTGAGAGAAGAAAGTGAGAAATACCATTGTGAGGATTCTGGTGGTGTTTACACAGTGACAGTGCTCGAGACAAGGCTGAGGTGCCCCTGCATCCCATGTAGCCTTGACCTGGCTGGTCCAAAGCTTATTGTGTTGGTTTGGGCTTTTTTTATTTCTTTTCATTGTATTTTGTCAGTTTTTATGCTATTTTTTGGTTTACTACATTTGAGGAATCTGTATTTTCAACTCAGTTACATGAACTACCTCACCTGCAATCACCAGAGAGGAAGGAAGTTGGGGGTTTTGGTTCCGTGAAATACCATGGTTCTGGAAGGAAAGAGGAGACCTGAAAAAGCAGGAATATTACACAAGTTTATGATAAGAAGTTGGGCAACTAACATTACCAGAAGAGGGGAAGTGAAACTTTACAAAGGTACCCCAATTGTGTAAAGTACAGCAGAAGCTAAATTACTCCAAAGTTGTGTTCCCAGGCATACCACAAAAACATCCAAACCTGACTGAATGTGTAGTTTGGTTTAAACCAATTTAGCTTATTAGTGCCAATAGTTTCACAGTGGTTTAAACATGTGAAGATTTTGCACATTAATGTAAAGAATAAGGTTCTCTTTACTTGATTTAAAGTGAAATGAACATCAGCAAAACCAAGTGTTACTTCATCAGAAAATGTTCATTATGACAGAAATTACTGAAAAAATGATTCAAAACCTTAAAACCTGTTTGAACAATTATTTGAGTCCCCATGTTAGCATGAGTAGACGAAAACCAGACATGAGTTCACATTGTTTTACTGAAATACTCATTTCTGTGAGGGAAATGCAGGAAAAAGACCTAAAAAATCTTTCCCATAGTGTGTGTTAAAGGACAAGTGAAATAATTTTAAGATCCTGGGTTAATGAATTCAGATGTACTTATTTATGTTTTTACTGTTTGATTTTTCATAACCTGTAATCAGGCTGTGAATGTGAGACAGTGGCACAATGAAACATAATGGTGTCAAATTTAACACTGATGGGCATAATTTTCGCTACTTAGGTGTCATTAAAAAGATTTGGAAACCAGCAGGAATAATCTAGGAATTATTTTCATACTTACTAGTAAAGGAATTAAAGCTGACTGCTCCAATACTAGACAGCGGGTAACTTTTCGCTGTGTTCTGGTGGCTCTTTCTTTTTTTACTCTTAGTCCTTATCAGGTTTACTTGTCCCGTTCTTAATCTTATCAGCCGCATTTCCACTGCCTAGACTGTCAAAGGAACACCAAGTGCTGCAGATAAAATGGTAGAGGTGTAAAAAGCTCCTGCTCAGAAGCTAAATCAGAATCACATGTCAGCACAGTTCAGGCTCAGGCTCTGGCAGGATGGTAGGATCATTGTTTTTAATGCCATTTACTAATTAAAAATGAGTCCCAGATTACGGAAAGTCTGGAATGAAGCGGCTTACTAAAATGGTGGTTTAGCTCCTTGAACTGGCTACACCAGAGTCTGTCGTTAAACCGTAATTTATTTGAATATTGCTCAGCAATTTCCAAATGCCCTTCTGACGAGAGGCAGCGCGGTTTATGTTTCACACAATCATCCCCCCGTGTTTCAGCCGGAGCTGCTTTTACCCCCGATGGAGACGCGTGGCAGGACTGCGGCAGGTGTATTTTATTCGGCAGATGTACTGTAAACGCATTACAGCAGATTAGCTGGATTTCTTCCTTTAAATGTACACTGTGAGATCTAACTTGCAAGCCAGCTGTTTCTTATCGGCCCGTGTAATCTTCCCGAGCCCGGCTTTGCCTCTTCCTCTCACAGCTATTTCTGTAACGGGATCGGACGAGCGAGAGCGCCGCTATGAATTTTAATGCTTCCACTGGGGAATCCCTGCCGCCTCCTCTTTTTGGATGACATCCTCGAGGAAAGACCCAGAACAGAGCGAGGAGGAGGCGGAGGAGGAGGAGGAGGAGGAGAGGGACGGCGTAGCGCGGTACTGGGGAGAGCGGGAAGGGGGAGCCGCAGGGTGTAATTAGGGACCGTGGCGAGGCCGACACCGGGGCGGGTGGGAGCCATGGGCAAGGAAGGATGGCTCGGGGCGTGTGTCGCTGCCTGACCGCGGCACGTCACCAGCGGCAGCAGCGGGAGCGCCGCGGTCCCGCCGCCGCCCCCGCACACATGCACCCGCCGGCATCCCCCGGGGCCGGCCGCGACCTGGACAGCGCCG
>VZTG01001074.1:749127-769250 GCA_013397845.1 Melanocharis versteri
CGCTGGGCGAGCTGGAGCCGGTGCTGTTCGGGCCGCCGCCGCCGCTGCTGGAGCCGCTGTTCCCGCCGCAGCCCGGCGCCAGCCCCGGCTTCGCGGAGCGGGTGCGGCAGCACAAGGTGAGGCTGGAGTGGGTGCGGGCAGAGCCGGCGGGGCTGCGCGGGGCCGTGCGCGTCCTCAACCTCGCCTACGAGAAGGTCGTGTCGGTGCGCTACACGCTCAATGGCTGGGCCAGCTGCGCCGAGGCCGCCGCCACGTACCAGCCGCCCGGGCCGGCCGACGGCATCACCGACCGCTTCGCCTTCCTGCTGCCCCTGGGCGCCGCCGTCGCCGCCGCCGAGACCGCGCTGGAGTTCGCCGTCCGCTACCGCGTCGCCGGCGCCGAGTACTGGGACAACAACGAGGGCAAGAACTACCGGCTGCGGGGCCGGCAGCGCGTCCCGCCCGCCGCCGGGCCCCTGCAGGACCCCGACAGCTCCGCCTGGATCCACTTCATCTGAGGCGAGGGCAGCGCGGAGCCCGCGCAGGGCCGGGGGGATCCGTCCCGGGGGGGCTCGGCGCCCTCCCCCGGCCCCTGCCCCGCGAGCCGCCCGGAGGAGTTTTCCCGAGTCCTGTTTACAGAGGGGGAATTTGTGTTTTCTGTGTCACTAGCGGGGCCGGGGGGAACCCTGGCTCGCCTCCCAGGCGCTCACGGGGTGCGGGCAGGGAGGCCGGGCGCGGGTTCCCCCTCGGTGTCCCGGGCGCTGTGGCTCCCACCAAAGCTGCCGGCCGGGCTCCGGTGACAGGGGCCGGGAATGTGCGGGATTTGCCGGTCAGGACCGGGATCCGCAGGTGAGTGCGCATCCTCCCGGCCCCGGAGGTCAGGCTGAGCTGCTGTCACCTCAGCAGGTTACGCGGAGGGCACTGCCACAGGGCGCCTCTCCGCCCTGTTTGCCTAATCCTGCTCAAGCAAAGCCCGGCTGCGGCGAGGGGCTGGATCCGCCCTCAGCGCCTCGCTGACCCACTCGTGATAATTGTCCCGCGTGGTCAAGGGCTTGATAGTGCAGGCTAAGGGACAGATTGTGGTTCTAAACCCAAAAAGATAAGAGTACGGATGTCCCAAGGCGTAGCTGTGTTTCATTATGCAGTGAAAATGTTCATTTTGAAGCAAAGATTTTTTTATTTTTAATTTTGAATCCTGTTTTGGGTATTTAAACGTAGTTAGAAAGAAAAAAAAAAGCATCACATCCTATTTGAAATGCAACTCACTCAGAGATTTTAAAAAGGAAGTGTTTTGGTTTAGAATTCGTGTGGTACATTGATGGAAAAGTTTGTCAGGATCTGGTGTTTGTTTCGGTAGGACTGGTCCCACAAAGCTGCTTGTGTTCGGACCAGCAGGAAAGTCGTGGAATTGCACCAAAGGAATGAGAGACGGCAAGAGTTGAATCCGTAATTCTAGTCTGCATCACAAGCAACACCTTCATTTTTATTCCTGTTAACAGTTTGATTAAACAGTGTCAGTGCAGGAGCCAGTTTTCTGAATTTCCTGCTCCAAATTCTTCATAATAATTTCAGTAAGTGGTGGATTTCACAAAACTGGTGAGGATTAATCAGACAAATCAAAGAAAGTTCTACCTTTCCATATAAAAGTATATCAATCAAAATTATACAGCATACTGACTGCTGCCTTCAAAGGTATGTTTTAAATTATATTAGCACTGAAGACAGCATTTTCCTTTTTAAACTTGCTTTTTCAGGAGTTCAGCTGAATACAGGTTGTGCTGGTGCCAAATCTGGGTGCTAATTTTCCAGGATTGAGGCATGTATGTGTTTGCCAGAGAGGGGCCTCTGCAAATATGACTTCTGAGAGTGGTAAACCACATGTCTGTGTGGTTTTCTGGTTATAAAGGGCTGTGAGATTAGGCCTTTAAGGTTTTGGATTTTCTGTAGGCTGTTTCAGAATGAAATGTGATTTTTAACTGCATTTTTGTGGTTTTGAAAGGGTTAAGTGTCCTGAGCAGCTTGATTAATGTCTGGGGTAATGAGTTCTCACAGAACCTTTTGACTTTGGTGAGAATTGAGAGCAGTTTTGTCTCCTGAGGGTCTGATTCAGTCAGAATAATTAAACTTATAAATTCTGAGGGAAAAAAGAGGTCTGGAAACTCGATGGGAAAAGAGTATTTAATTTCATTTCTGTAGATTACTGGTTCTGATTTAATGGAAGTAATAGCAAGACTGCTTTCTGTAGTATTGGTAGCTTGGTTTTAATTTCCCAGTCAGTGTTCTAATCCCTGTGCTTTTAATGAAACAGAACTTAACAGAAATACACTGTCAGCATCTACTATTTCACATTTTAGGATATTAAGGTCCCCATCTGGTAATACAGTAATCCTGTAAATTGCTAGAACACATTTATAAAGCTAGAATTGCACAGCTAGGGTTTTAAAATGTTCATGATTAAAACATATTAAGTGGTGTATTTGATAAAGCAAGCCCAAGTGTCTTTTAGTTGAACTTACATGTTTTATAAGAGCCTTAATACTGGAGAGAAGGAAAAGGACTTGTCTCCATTTGAAAGCACTTTGAAATCTGGTAGAAATATAGCAAACCATCATTTATTTATGTGTTGTAGCTTTCCAAAGCTTGGCCTTTATAACTGACAGAGTGAACCAACGGCTGTTATGCGGACTGATGAAAATGCTTGGAGAAAAAAGTAGTTTCTATGCATCTTAGATCAACTGATACTGCAACTTTGCTTTTGAAGTTTTAACAAGATTTCCTGTTTATTATTTCAATGGCTTTAAAAACACAAATAGTGCTAAAACCATTTTTAACAGTGAACAGTTCTAGAACTCCAAAATTATTTTCCAGTAATTGGCAGTTTTCATTATCCTTTGATTTATGCAGCACCTGCAGGTGTCTAAAAATTCCCTAAAAGTCTCTAAAAAAGTTTTAAAATCTCCTTCTACCACCTGTGTCTTAAACACTTTCAATTTGGATTACCTAAATGGGTGTACATGCATCAAGTGCACAAGGAGGTTGTTGTATTATACTTCATTTTTCACCATGACTTAGGTGAACTTACTGTTGTTCTTGGTTGGAATTTTGCAGGCAGAATTGGGCTATGGCTTTATAATACTGTTCAGATATGATTGTTCTTTTGTTTATGGCTGCCTTTGCCAAACACAAATCTGAATATTAAACCTTTTGAAGCTGTAGCATACAACGAGAGTATTTTGCAAAACAGTGTCCTGAGCTTTCACACAGTCAGTCGTGACCTCAACCTAAATTTTGTAACTTTATGTGCTTGAGTTTGAACAGAGATTATTGATGATACACATGCAAGTCCAGTAAAAAACATGGTCTTGTAGAAGATTTAGAGCCAGCTCCATTGTAATGCCTGGAAAGGGAAGGCTGCACCCAGGCAGCTTTGGCCAGAGAATGCTATTGATGAAGCCTGGGGAAGGAGATTGAGGTGTTTTCATAGAAATTATCAGTGGCATATGCCAAAGCTGCACTACTTCGATTACAGATTTGCATTTCTGTCACATGAATTTATTTCTAAGAAAGGTTTTTTCACATTTCCAAACACGTGTTCAGTTGCAACGGCTGGGAGTGTTTTCCACTGGCAGCATTCATGTAGTCTTCAATCCACTAGATTTCAATCTGATGCCATCTAATACTTGTTAGAAGCATTGTGATAAGTGGAGATGAAATAGAAATGTCAAATTATATTTGTATAATACATAAACAATGACTTTGAGGAGAAAAACCTGTGTTGGAGGGGGTAATTTTCAAGTTGGCAGGACACTAATCATTTTATTGGGAGCATGAGCAAAATATCTTTTTTAAATTGTATTCCTAAACAGTATTGATCAAGAAAGAAGATTCACACACAAAGTTAAATATTTGAACATTTTCAAGCCAATCTGTTTCTGGAAAAAATGTTTTTATTTTCATGAATAGAGTCCATGCCACCTCCCTTTCCAAGTGATGCCAGAGTGGTTTAGGCAAGGCAATAACCCTTAGGTCATGTACTTCACTTGTAAGTGAATTGTTCATTGCTTGTGTCTCTGCAGGTGTAAAAATGTGTCTGTCATTTATGGTGCAAAGTTGTAGCTTTATGAAATGTGCCATGTTATTTTATGTGCACTATAATGCTCATTTATACAGCGAGTGGAGTTGTACTGTATGTCTGATAGACATGGATGTTTGCTGCTTCACACTGCAACTGGTAGGGGGTTTGCATGTGATTCTATGCCTTCTGTGGCAATATTTTGGAAATTTACCTTAACTATTAGAAATTCTAAAACAAATCAGAACTATTAAGTGACTGTAAATGGAATTTCAGTTAGCTAAACATATTATTTATCAGCATAAAATCAATGACTGAAGCTGTTCTACTTATTTTCACTAAATGCACATAATTCCAGGTAAATTAATTTTTTTCTCCTTTTACCATTTGCAAGTAACTTTTTGGTGTGAATGTCTGTGCCTCTGTCTCAGTAAACAACAGAGTAAGTGCACACTTGTTTCAGCAGATGTGAGAGGCAAAGGTGTCACTTGAATGAACAAATGTCTGTTCATGCATAAGCGTCATCCCTCTGCAGATACATGAAATGTTGTTCCATAATGCCAACAGGCAAGCAGCTGCTAATTTTAATGTAAAGTAACCTGCAGAAATACTCAGAATCTGATTTTTGAACATATTATATATTAAAATTTTTGTGTGCCTTTCAGCATTTCCTAGAAATAAAGCTCACGTGTTCCTTGGCTCTCCCACCACAAGTCCAACAATGAACTTGTCATTAAAATGAAATTTTTACAAAAATATAATAATCCTAATTCCTGACACATTTTTAGCTGTGCCAGAAATCCTGTAGCTATTGCAGCCAGAGGAATTTGATAATATTTTTCCCATATTACAGTGAAGGAAATGTCAGTCAGAAATGTCTTCCTGGTACACCTCTACATTTGTGCAGTTAAGTAAAAAAGAAACCAATTGTGACTATAGTTAATATAACAGGATATATTTATTGTAGATATTCACCTCTTGCACAAATATTCTAAATATATATTCTATCTGAAACCAGAAGTTCTAGTTTTCTATGAAATCTGTCCGTGGAGACCTGGCCTTTTCAACTTTTACTTATCTGATGCTTATAATGCATATTGTTAAAACTTTTGGATGGATATAATCTCTCTGCAGACTTTATACCATGAAACGAAGTGCTCAGTGCAAGGAATATCTGAAGTAAATTACTTTTACCTTCCAGCTATTCCGCATGGCTTTTTGGCAAATCCTCACTAATTCTGTTTCCTGTAGGTACACCACGTGCACATGTTTGGAGTAAATGGAAGGATTACTTAATGGAATGGAAATATTTTTGAGCACTGAAATTAAGATTTTTCCAACATAAATAGTTCAAGGCAAGAAATAAATATAGTCAATATTGCTGTAAAACAAAGCCCACTGGCCTTATGTAGAGCTGATCAGTATTTTGTTTAAAATAGAAGATGGTGGTGTATTTCTAAATTCAACAAGTTCAGGGAAACACACCTGTTTCAGTGAAGGTTTTCTCAGGTTCAGCTGATAGGAGAGAATTGCCCCAAAATAAAGAAGTGGTGAGAGTATTTCCTTACATCTGTATATGGACTTGAATGTAGGTCTTCCGTGAGCAAAGTGGATACTGAGCTATAAAACCATTGGCTATTACTTGGAGTTTTTCTTTATCCAACTTACCATTACTGTTTTAAAATACCCTCGCAGAAAGGATTTTTGACCCTGAGTTTCCCCATCTCATGAGAATATCCTCTTCATTCAGTCACTCTGGCTTTTGCTCGAGGCCTCTGTTGTTGAGGAAAGATGTGATTTTATTTTTCTGCTACATAGGAAGATTATTTTACATTAGATTTTTGGAGGGGACAGCAGGGAAATTTTTTCCTTGCAATTTTAATTTTTTAGATATTAAACAATAGCATGAAGTATAAAAATTGCTTGAAATTACATATGCACTAGTGATTCCAAAGAATATAGCTAAGAAAAATGTCAAGTGTGAGATGTGTGCTTTTTAAAAAACATACGTGCTTTGATCTAGAAAGGCAGGGAGAAAGTCCTAGTCTCCAGTGCAAGCTATTAATGCCAGGGATTTCTTTCTATGCAATTCTATGGTGCACCTGTTTTTATAGGGATTAACTTGATTGGTGTAGTTCATGTATCAGTGTGTTACGTATAGAATATTCTGTTTAAAGTGTCGTTAAGGAAACTGTGTGTCTTAAATGGTGTTACAACTTTAGGCTCTTTTTTGTCCAACCTGACTTCACTAAATCCTAAGAAACTCCTCTGAATGACAATAACAAGACAATACTTCATGAAATTGCATAATCAAGTCTCACACATTACACTTATCACCTTCTAGGACAAAAGTTGTGTTACTGTTGTGAGTTTTAAAATTTTTGTATTTCTGTATCTTAAAACAAAAAGCCAAACTGTACTACACTTTTAAACTCAAAGAGCTAATAAGTGTTTTTAAAGCTGATTGAAAGTAACAAAACTAAAATTGGCTGGGATTCCTCGGGTATCAGGTTTCTGAACTGTGATATAACAAATGTTTGTGTAGCTCCTGTGCCTCCTCCATGGAGGGGCACCCTGGGTGCAAAACCTGCCAACATCTGGACACGAATCCAGCTTGCACTGCAGGAAAATTGCTGTGACAGAAGTGCTGTTCTTGGAGAGGTTTGAACAAACCCAACTCCTCCCTTGTAGTGTTACACAAATAGAGGTTGAAGAGAGTGTTCTTCAACATGCAGGTTTTTATTACTGTTTCTTTGATTTACCGTGACTTCGTTTTGAGAAAAAAAATGTTACTTAACTCTGTACTTGACTAGTAAATTACTTTTGGTTGTAGTGTCTTCTGCACTGTTTATATTTCACCAAATAATGTTTGTTTCTAATGTTTGTAAAAGTTAATGTAATATCACCAAAAGTCAAAATCAACATTTTCTAATAATGCCTTGTAATTTACCTAGCCTTACAGTATTTCAGAAAATTTTCCACCAAAACTGCATCTAGTCACTGCTTGTCACAATTATGAAAAAGAGATATTTATAAACCTGTAGCTTCTAGATGCCATTAAATATTAATGAGCATGTGGTGACTTTAAACTCTTTTNAGTGGGTGTAAATGTATGTGGCTGTTTTTATTGTCTTGTTTCAATAGCACCATTTCAGCCCCATTTTAGCATTGTGTGTTTGAAGAAGGGCTGCCTGAACTGCAGAGCTGAGGCTGTCCTGGTATCAGCTAAATGATCCCAAGGACTCTTCCGAATACTTTCTCATATTCTTGCTCATTGCCAACTTCAAAATATTTGTTTCTTCAATTGTTACAATGTGCTGCTATTCAATCTTTTAGTGTACTCAGCATCTTCTCTTGCAATGCCAAGAACAGTTTTCAGCTTTTCTTTAATACTTTTTAAGACTTTTTTAGAGTACAGATAAAAGCCATATAGCCGCAAGGAGAAAAAATGTTCTGTGTTTGTTCTCATGTAATTAGTACCACTTATTTTTCTATCCTCTTTCAGAAACATCTGCTTAGCTGTCTCATTAATAANTAAACCTGTAGCTTCTGGATGCCATTAAATATTAATGAGCATGTGGTGACTTTAAACTCTTTTTTTTTTCTTAAACTGAAAAACCATGATGTCTTTTTGGTTGAGGATCTGAAGCAATGGTGTTCCAAAGCCTCCGCCAAGCATGTTGGGATGTACCTGCAAATCTGAGACAAACACCTGATATTTGGGGCAGATTTCCCAGCCAGCCTCTCCTGAGGGTGTCTCCACCGAGTGCTCTCTGTGGAAGCTGCGGGAGGAGTTCTGCTGGGGGGATGGGATGGGATGGGANCTGTCCTGGTATCAGCTAAATGATCCCAAGGACTCTTCCGAATACTTTCTCATATTCTTGCTCATTGCCAACTTCAAAATATTTGTTTCTTCAATTGTTACAATGTGCTGCTATTCAATCTTTTAGTGTACTCAGCATCTTCTCTTGCAATGCCAAGAACAGTTTTCAGCTTTTCTTTAATACTTTTTAAGACTTTTTTAGAGTACAGATAAAAGCCATATAGCCACAAGGAGAAAAAATGTTCTGTGTTTGTTCTCATGTAATTGGTACCACTTATTTTTCTATCCTCTTTCAGAAACATCTGCTTAGCTGTCTCATTAATAATATCTTTTTTTGTGCATGTGTTTCTTTGGAAGGGCAAAGTAATTAATATTAGCTCTAGATTTCTTTCCTTTTTGTTTCCAGAGGGAATGTTTTGTGATTTAACATCCAATCTTTCTGTTCAAGAGAAAATGAACTCTTAGCCCATACAAATTACAGAATCTAGAACTGCTTTCTTAAGGTACAATTATATAAATATTAGACTGCATTAGTTAGAATCATGGAGTGTAGTTTAGATTTCTTTTTTGGTAAGGAATATGCTTTGAATTTAAAACTGCTGTTACACTTAAGTGGTCCTGAAGTAATGAGATTACAGTTCTGAGTGAAGATTATAATGAAGATTAGTTTTACATTGTTCTTTGTTCTTGGATTAATTTTTTATTTTTTTCACTCTTCCATGGGACAGTATATGACTATGGTAATTTATCTGATGGTTAATCAGAATTACATATTGTAGATAGTCTTAATAATAACGGGAGTTAAAATAAGTGAAGTATTCAGACAGTCGTACTACTACTAATGATAAAAATAATAATAATGGTCGTTGTGGTTGAGGGTGATGCACTGCAGGAAAAAAGAGATGTGCAATGGTGATATTACACCAGTGTTATCACTGACTTTGCCTTACCAGTTGTGGCACAAGCGAGGGCTTCTCAGAACAGCCAGGAGTTGCCAAAAACACTTAATTCTGTCATTTTCTCTTGATCCAGACCCGTGCAGTGAAGAAGGGAGGCAGGTGATGGCAGAAAGCAGAAGCTCTCTTGTGTCCTGAGAAGTGCAGACTCATCCTCCTGTCCTGTGGATTGACTTTCATGGTCAGAGAAAGGTACAAGTGCTGTACCTCCATCTGAATGCTTCTCTAAGCAAAATACATTCAACAGCGTAAATAATTAAACAAATGACAAATAAACCAGCCTAATAGCAAAGGATGTAGGATACTTGTACTGCATTAAAATAGATCAGGTCTGAAGTGACTGAATTATGCTTTGTCAGGAGGAGAGAGACATCAATATTGTGGGGCAGACTAAGCAATCCAGATACCACAGAGTCAATTCTCCTGCCAAGAACTGTTCTTAGGCTGTGTCTCGAGGTGTGTGGGGAGAGTGGAGAAAATTACATTAAGGACACTCCTAAGCTGCTCTCAAACTTTGTCTGTGCCATCTGCAGCATATCTTGGTGGTAATTTGCAACGATTGGACGTTGCTCGAGAGAGTTTTAACATTGCCTTACAGTCATGAGGTCCTGTTCCCTGGAAATAGCATCCCAAGGATACTGTTTTCCATCAGGTCGGCCACATGATGATGGGTACAATAGAACGAGGTTTAAGTTAATTTCTTTGTTACATCCAGCGCCGCGAGAAGCGTGTTTGTGCGTTTTAAACATTTTCAATGCGGCAGGGTGTCTTCATCTTTTTTGCTGCTCTTGCAGCCGCCCTGGGCGAGTGCGTGGCCCCGGAGCCGCGCTGAGCCCGCAGCCCCGGCAGCTGGAGGCGCGGCCGGCTGCGCTCCCTGCGCCGGCTCCAACGATCCGAGTGCCACCGCGTGGTGAATCTGTGCGATAATTCCTCTTTTTCATCGCTGTCATTTCAGTCAGGTCACCGTTTGCGACCTGAAGCGTTTTTTTCCACCGGTGACCTATGTTTATTAAATAATTCTGCGATATTAGGTTTTCTTTCTCTCCTCCTGAATATTTAGTGCAGGTGGCGCAGTTCCCATTGCCTCTTTGCTGTGTGATCTCCCCACGTCACAGCAGAAAATCCTCGTGTGCCCAGAGGTTGATTGATTGCTGCAGTTCAGTTTATTCACTCAGCTGGGCTGAAGATGGATGTCGTGTCCTTTTTGTGTCAGTTTGGCAGATTAAAACTCAGTGATGGGAACCATTTCTATGGGGAGATTTTAGATTCCCAATCCTTCAGTCTGAAGGAAAAGGAAAGAGGATCCTCAGCCATGGGACATCAGCTGTCTGCAGACACCAGTTCAGGCAAGCATTGCAGACTGAGATTTGCTGCACTTCTAATCAGAGCTGCTTAACAGATTGTCTCACTGCTAATTTAACGAGAGTGAAGTTGATATTGCCCTTCTTTTATGCTCATCAAAACACTGCCAAGTGTTTTGATATATTTTAGTTCTTTTCGTTTTAAACATTGATTTTTTTTCTCTCTCTAGTAAGAAGTAACAATTACATTATTTGTATTTATATACATTACAAGCCCAAGATTCACAGAGGGATGCAGCACTCCATTGGCTGAAAAACAGACAAAATTTAAGGTATGCAAGCTTTTGGGGACTGATATTGATAAAAACCTTAGAAAATAAAATATGGATTGAAAAACTTAGTTCCAAGTTTAGCTGTTATTAGTCAGTCAGATAATTGGGGAGATAAAGAGGCTGGTACTTGTGGAACAGTGAGGAAGTGTTGGCACAAAGAAAGGTGATGATATAATTAACCCCCAGGAGACACAGAGATGTAATTATTGGCTGTGGGATTATAACTTGCCATAAACCAAATCTCTCTATTGAACCTATAATGTATATAAATTTTCCTGTAGTTGTAATTGTTAAGTTCTTAAGCTCAGGATCAAGACTTAAGAGGTCACAGATAAAGTGATTATTTTTGTAAGAAATTACCTCCTTTATTAATTTTCTGTAGGAGCACACAGTGGTGAACAAGTTTGACCTTTTCCCAACGTTTTATACAAAAGCATTTAAAATTGTGTCATAGACCAAAAGTAATGTGCATTCACTCCATCTCTTTATGTTGATAAAGACATTCATTGTGGGTTCATGTCAGCCAGTGCTGCATTCGTGCTCTGGCAGTCTGGTGGTCTGCCCGAGGTTTCCTGCTGCTGCTGAACAGAGAGAAGTTATGGGATGCTTGGAGCTCTGCTTGGGTAGCAAACATCAAACAAGGAAGAATACATTCTTCTGGCAGCATAATTCAGGTAGTCGAGTGAATTGTAGGCAGGTATAAAAATATTTGCTCCAATAGACATAATTTGTCTTAAACTGCAGAACACCACAGCTCTTGGCATAAACCATGAGGAAAAGAAAAGCACCTATTGTTACCATTTTAAGAGGAATAAGCCACTTTAAAGTTTACAAAATTTTAGAAGAATTAGGGATAGAGATGTTCTTGATCCTCCTCTTTAGCAACAGAACATCACTTTTCCAACTGTACATCATGAAAGAGAGGTTGAATTCTGTTTCAGGTGCTTTTCCCAGACAGCTGTCATTTATCCACACTGATGTATGTAAACTACTAATACAGTTTAAATGGGCAAAGTTTGAGAATAGACCAGGTTAGCCAGTTTTTATTGTTCCCCACATTCCCAAGGGCATTACAGAAATTACTATTTTATTGATCAAAATAAAAGAATACAAACATTTTAAGGGGAAAATGGTAAAAAAATGCATTACAATGCTCTGGACTAACCTCTACAGGGAGCTCCACAACGGCCACGTCTTACACAGCAAAGAATGAAGGGCCTGTTACTCTCTAGCCAAGCTGGAAAAAAAGATGGTGAAAGAAACAGTATCAAATAGAAACATTTTCCTGCATTCCTACCTCCATTTGCCCGCACTTACTGTATTTGAAACAAACTTTCTCTTTCCCTTCCGAAGTGCACAGCAGGGTGGAAGACTCAAACTGAGGCAGGGAGTGTGCGAGAGGCCAGGACCAAGCTCCCAGCTCTCTGGGCCCTGAATGTTGTCACAATAAATACTGCATGGAACTGTGAATAATGGATAAGTACTGAGAGTTTTTAAAACATTTACACTAGGTTTACAAGAGCCTTTTGTTTATCAACCACTGCCAAGTTAGAATTCCTGTGGAACGGTCGAACTCCCTCTTTCCTCTTACTCATTTTGCAGTTTAACTCCTGTGGAGAAGATGAAACCATCTTAAATACATAGTGGATTCTCTCTTGGCAGGGCTTTGATCTGTGACTTGTGTAGCAAAAGTTTGCTCCTAGGATTCAAACCCAAAAACCACCAAAGCAATTACTTTGACATCCCTTCAGATCATAAAAGAAACCCTCTTTTTATAATTAGAAAGGTTTCTGTATTACCAGCAGTGTATTTCTGCCCTTTAGAAGGGCTGTGATTCACATCCCTTTAGAAAGAAAGAACTTTCAAAGGAATATGAATTTTGCTTTAGTTATCTTACATGAATTAAGCATTTCCCTGCTTCCTCCTTGAACAACCTAAATCGTTGGGGTTTGTTCCCATTTTACGCTTAGCTGCTAATAACCATTTCAAAATTGTGGGGAATGGCTTTAGACCAAAGCTCTGCTGTGCTATTGTGTTTTTCTAAAGCGCAGGTGTGTACAACTCCACCTTATCAGATGTCACATCAACTTTGAGTTCACATTTGTGGATCCATTAAATATTAAGTCTAATGGAATCAGCTGCTTTAGTTTGCTGGTTTGCAAAGGCAAAGTTTCGGGTTCAGTCCTGTGATATCATTAGGGCAGTTGCCTTCTTGATCTTAAATGCACACACACATGGATACATGATAGTCAAACTATTCCTGATCACACGATTTCCACAAGTACCTGTTCTGCTGAAATCACTAATTTCCAGGCACAAGATGTAAAATTAATTCCTTAATTACTTGTGACTTAGGTAATGTTTACTAGACAAAAATACAGCCTAAATAATCCACTTTAGAACCCTGATAAACAATCGCTGCAGGGGCTTTGCACACTAAGAAAGCACAGAAAGGGGAAGGCAGGGCCCCCCATCCCTCCTGCCTCACAGGCAAAACTATTTGATTACACAGTAAGAAAAAAAAAGAAGGAAAGCAAAGGATTAATAAATTCTGTAAAGAAATAAAAATCACACAGAGAGGTAGTTGATATGGCTTCTCCTTTTTTGGTATCATCTTTGCAACTCTAAGAAAGAAAAACATGAGTATGTTAGGAAGACACTGCTTTTCAATGGGAGCAATAGGAAAGTATTTCAGGGAAAACTGTAGTCCAGGTTATGAGAAGTCACGTGCCTACGACAAAATTGCCATTTTAAGGCTGCTGTTATTAAATTTGATGTCAAATAAATCTATGGAACTACATATTTTAGCAAGTGAATTTTGTTTCCCAAAATATTATAGGTAACATCTAGAGTTACATGAATCAGGTAACAGAATAAAAAACCCTCACAGGTACACAGATGTGAAACACTTTTATCACTCTAATTATTTATAGTCTTGTATATGTGGTCATAACTGGTATTTTTCAAGTTGCCAAAACTGGATATTCAGTATTTCCTTGATTGATGACAAACTACACTGAAATATTTTGTAAGAATTTATTTCATTATTCCAGCTCAGTCCTCAATGGATTTTACGTATTTCTCATAGGCATCTTCGGTCATCAGTTCATCAAGTTCAGCGGGGTTTGCCACAGTCATCTTGATAAGCCAACCTGTAGTTAGGAAATTAAAAAGAGTTGCTAATATCCTACAAGAACAATTAATTCATGTTACTGCCTTAGGAAGGCACTCCCAGCAGGAACAACCAGCCTTGGATCACTGGAGAATCACCAGGTTTTTGTTCAGGCAAAACAATGTTTCGGTATTTAAAAAAATGAGCAACCAACCAACCCATCACAAGAAATGGCCTTTTGAGTCAGAGCAGCTGTGTAATTTAGTGCTGCCTGTGACAGTGGCATAGGGAGATGCTGCCTGGAAAGATTAAAGGAGTCTGACCTCCCAGTATCATGAACTCTACAAGATCCAAAACCCAGAAATGCAGTCAAGGCAAATAGATTTCAATTCAGCCACAGTGTCTATCTGAAAATAACACGTTGTAAAACAGCTGTTCCAAGATGACACTGTGATAATGCTTTCATGTTGAATTTTACTGAGCTTGAACTATATTCAGTATATTCCATTTAAGCCTCCACACCGTCACACTGGAAGAACAGGAATTGCAGAGCCATTTGTAGTAGCAAGAATCCACACAGTATTCATTATTGAAAGATAAAAATGACAACTTACCATCTTGATAACAAGATTTATTGACAAGCCCTGGATTATCTGCAAGGGCAGCATTAATCTCTGTCACTTCTCCTGTGAGAGGGGAGTAGAGTTCACTAGCAGCTTTCACACTTTCCAAAGCTCCAAACTCATCTGAAACAGAGAATATGATTGAATGTTTCTAAGAGGAAAACACAAAGCACTTCAGTTTTTTCAGTCAGACATCCTGGTGATGACCCAACCAGTGAAGAAATGTCTTGATCTCGAGCAAGAAAACAGATTGAAGTCACCCACTTCATGACAAGGATCAGCATTATTAAATTTGATGTTTATGCTCTTGAATTCTGGGGAACTTGTGCTAGCTGGCTACTACAGAAGGGACAGGAATTCCTTACATTTGGTTAATCCTCAGCCTAAAGCCCCACAGCACATATGATATTGACTTAGGAGGAACAACACCCAGCTCTTGCTGCAAGAGACTTAAATATGCCTTTTATCTATAATTTAAACCTTTTTATTTGTAATTTGGTTATAAAATCAACACAGCCACAATTTCAGCAATCCCATTTTTCCTTCAGAAACCCTATCAAGTGTTATATTTGCACTCAGTGGAAAACACACATTAGTATTCAGAAGCACCACACTGGAAGCACCCAGCGGCTCTTCCCTTTTTCCTGTTTTGCAGGGAGTTATGGAAATGGTGCCTGGAGCAATGTTAGTCCAGAGCAGCTCTCAGCCACAAGCAAACAAGACAGAGGCTGAAGGAACAGGGAGCTGCCAGAAGAGTAGATAGGCACCAGCATAAGGGATCTGAGAACAACTTGTTCTGGGAAAGTTTGGAATTAGACTGAGGCCAGAATGGGTAGAAAAGAGAAGAACTTAAATGGAAATGAAATTCCTTCAAATAAAGCAAAACTACAAGTTGGTTAATTAAAATCCTACACAGAGAGACCTTTTGTCTAACAGTCAGCATTCAGTGTAATAGATTTGGCCAAAACAGTTTGATAGGGATCTATTCCACTGGAAGGATGGCAGAAGAAAGGCCTTCTCCTTTACCTCATAAACCCACATTTCTTTTTTAAAAATTGTCTGAAGATAATGACAATCTTTTCTTCATATACTACCAAGACAGCTCTCCATGTTAATATAGGAAAAGGCTTTTCATTGCTACCTGTTAATGTTCACCTTCTTTAACAGGGAAAGTTACATCATTGAATGATGAAAAATACAATAATTTGTACATCACTAATGAGAAAAACTCTGTGATTACATTTAATACCCCAAAATTACTGAGTCTCTATATTTGTAGAAACATTAGAGCTTGATATCAATTAGAAGTTTCACATCATGCAACTCACAAAGTGCATAACTGAAGAATTACAAATAAACACTTACAAGTCCAGATCAAAGCATAAATATTTCAAAAACAGAGTATAGATAAAATTATTACAAAAAATATTTTAAATACTTTATTTTTTAATAAATTCCTTCACAGTTCAACAAGCAGGTATTTTCTGCTGCTAAGCACAGTCTGACAGTGAGAATTTAAAATTAAAGCTGTCTCTTGTAGAAATACCTGAATTTATTTTGCATCAAGAAACTTTATAATGGTATTAATAACCATAAACATTATTTCAGAAAATCCATCTTTGCAAAGGAAGAGTGGGATGAGTAGAATAATCACTTCAAGAGCAACTAGAACTGAAACTTACCGTGTTTACTCAATTTTGTCCCAACTTCTGGAAGACTACAGTAAACAACATCTCCTAATGCTTCCTTGAAAGAAAAACAAAAGCATCAGAGCATACATTAACAAAACTACACACAGGAGAGAACTGATACGGTAACTCTAAAATCTGCATATAAGTATTCTCTGTCTCTAAATATTGTTCTCATTCTTTACGGATTGCATACTTTTCATTTTCCTTAGCAAACACTTAATATACATCAACTGTTGTGTTATCACGCCCCAAATACCAAATTATTGTTTCTCTATCACAGTGCTAATAACCCTCAGGCTCAGTTTATATGCAGATTTCTCCTGACAGAATGAGAAAAAACATCTGCTGATCCTCTTAGCATCAACTACAGAGCTGTTAGCACACAGTTTGTCCTTACTGACTTAATTGGGACCCTTATCACCATAAGAATTGGCTCAACTCTTCCCTGACACACATACCCTATCTCACAAAAGACCAGAGATCTCAGAGTATTAGAGTTATTGACAGAAAACTGAGATTAAAGGAAATCTTGCTTGTCCTAAAAAACATTAATTCCATTTATTGATAGCTTGTCCCATTCCGTTTTTATCAAGTTTTACACACAGCATATCTCTGCCCAAAATTTGCTTGTGACTATTCCAAATCAAGTACCTGCATGAGAAGAAAAAATGCAAAGGAATTCCTGTGCTAGAGTAAGAAACATATGCCATGCTGTACATTTGTTCACAACTGTTGTTTGGCCAGAGGGATTTCACCATATTTGTGTTCAAAGGAAATTTGACCTAAAAAAGTACATGATAAGTACATGATGTCCTCTTCACACAGCCACAAACTGCTCAGGCTTAGACATGAATATCAAAGTTTCTTACTAAATTCAGCTCTCCACAGGCTCAATCTGAAGCTATTAAGACCTTATCAGAATGCTGAGTTAGCACAAATATCACAAATACCACAAATAATTTGATAGACCCAAGTCAAAAAAAATCATGCTCAGTGTGTCGCACGTGCAATTAAAACAGTAAAAAACTGTAAGTGTCCAAAGAGCAAGGACAGAGCTGACAGGCATAAATAAATATTGCAGACTTGGGCGAGGGGGGAGGGATCAATACCTGCGCAAAATCGCTGATTCCTACTGTTCCAATGCCATTTTCCACAGATATCCATTCGTGCTTGTCTGTGAACTTGCGGGCTAAAAGGAAACAAACTTGACATTTCAGAAAGAAGTGACATGTTGCTCGCTTAAATACAGTAACACATTTGCCAGCTCAAACTGTGGGGCTTTTCACTGAGTTTGTTCATTTTTCTTGGAAAATATTTCAAACAGCACATGCAATTTACAGGAGCTCCTCGTTCTGCTCAGGACATGCTCAGTGACAGGGCAGAGGCTCACTGGGTGTCCTGCTCAGAGTATCATCAGTGCCTGTGCAACCATCTGGAGACTGATAAAGTACTGGACTAAAAGCACCAGCTCTACTTCAAACAGAAGTGCAAATCTAAAACTCAGACGTGTATTTTACTCATAGTTATACATTTCTATGATAGCACATAGAATTCTATAACTGCACACAGCAATATTTAGTGTTTATTTCTGATAACTACTTTATTATGGCTGGGAAGGCCAGTGTTGGTGACTCTAGAAACAGTCAGCATTACAGCATCTCATTCAAAGTGCGAAGTTGGCACAGATCTATGTAAAATTAAGGCAAATTAATACAAGGCAAATTAATAAGGAAACTCATACAGACAACTGCTACTTAACAGAATTTGCTCTCTGTTAATATTGTTACTGTGAGAAGAACAGAGTAGTTATTCTGTATCACTTTAAAATAGGTCTGTTAAAACCTTCTTAAGTCTTTTCACAGCAAGGTTACAATTCTCCTTAAATTTCAGATCTGGAAGATTCAAGACAGCTTTATTAGAGGCAATTGTTTTTATAAAGTCATATGGAGAAACTTCAAAAGAAGTAACTGAAACATTTTTCTTGCTAACATTTTTCCTGGAACTTTTCTTATTCTGAGCATTTTCAGCCTGCCATGTCTGTTTTCTCACTTCTATATACTTTCCCTGTAGATACCTTCCTACTTTTAAAAAATATTTTAATTAATTATTTTTTATTTTCCACTTGCAGCACCCATCCAGTCAGGCAAGGGATGTTGCAGAAGCTGGAAAAGATAACTTCTGAAACAGGTCTCTGAGTGATTAGTGCCAGAAGAGTACAGCTGCACCTTCCTTTTGAGCTCAAAATTCTCCTCTCAAGCTCATCCTGTGGGCTGGGCTCTTCACGGCAAACACCAGATAAAGTACACTTCTGCAAATCTTTGTATATTTTCTAAAATCGTATATGAAGGAAAACAGAAGCTCTCACTGTAGACCTGCTAAAATCTTTCCAGCCACTCAATACTTTAAGCCTCTTCAATTGCAGTGATCCTCTTGTGTCTGAAAAGTTCAAGAGTAGCAAGGTTTGTCTTAGAATAGGGCCCAAGTTTTATAGAGCTCAGTAGAGCAACATGTGTTTGCAAGTATAATACACAAACAAACACGAGTAAACTGTAAATATGAAGTGTTTTCCCATGAACTAGCACTAAAAAAAAACCACAGAAAATTTAATCTAGCATTATTTATAACTAAAAAGTCTCTCATGACACACTCTAATGAACAGAGTCTTAAATGTCTCAAATAATTTCGGGTCAAGACGTTAAACCCATGGGAATTCTATTGGAAATGAGTAATGAACTGTAAGAATGGAGAATGACAATCGACAAATCTCAAACCCCAGCTGAACATTAGTGATGCTACACGTGTCAAAAAGAAGCCAACACTACATTTTTATTTAGGATAATAACATTGTATAGAATCTGTTTATAAAGCAAGGCTAAAAAAAACCCAGAAGATTTTCACATCAGCTTAGAATACAGCAGTAAAATATCCTGAACAGTTAGAAGAGCATGTAATTTTCTGGCAGGAGAGAAAGAAAAAAAAAAAAAAGGGTGAAAAATTAAAATTCTGAGCATGCAATAAAAAACACTGCAAATAAAGTAAAGGTCAAATTAAAAACAGTTAATAAGTAATCTCAAAATAGGAACTTTGAGCTTATGTGGCCAGCCCATTAAATACATTAACCTAAAGGAATATGAAATGTCAATGCATACCAACCTCTTTCTGCATTCTTTTACAGAACAGCAGCTGAATTTACTCTAGCTTCATTCATTTCAACAGGACTTTGGTTCCAGCTTAAATAGCACATTCTGAACCCAGGCCTTCATTTAGTGTAACCTGCCTCTATTAAATATTTCATATATACCTGAAGAGTGAACTCCCACCTCCACAAAGAGGCATACAAAACTTTTCCTCTCTGCCTCAAACAACAGCACTGTTATTCATCCAAGGGATGTGTATAGAAAAACAATGGGTACATTGACCAGAATAGTGAAAAAAAGCTTAGATCTTGACTCAGTTTGCAAGTAATGAACAATAAATGTTATTTCTTTCACTTGCAGCAGAAGGCAATTAAACAGGTAGGTTTAAGATTGTCTGGAAAGAAATGGATGAGCTCTTCTCAGTGCCAGTCATTACTTTTACAGCATATTCTCATCCTCTTCCCGCCTACTTTTTAAACATTTCTGTTTGCTAGAGCACCACTGATTCAGATTTTCAGACTTTCGTGGGTAACTTCCATTCAAAGAGAGCTTTGACAGCAGCAGATGCTTTCAGAACCACCTACACCAAGTGCAAAATCACAGCAAGCACTGACGCACGGGTCCATCCCCTGCCGTGCCGCTGGTGCAGCTGTGGCTGCCCAGGAGCCAGAGCCGAACTCGTGCAGCCCGGGGCGGCTGAAGGCCCTGCAAGCCGGGCAGGGGCTCGCTGCCTGCCCACGCCAGCCCCTGCTGCGGCTCTGCCTCCGCCAGACACCCACCCCTGCCCCTTTCTCGTGCTGCTGATGCTCCTTGGAGCCAGCATCAAGCTGCTCGCGAGCGGCAATCCCGGGAAAAGCGATCCGCTTTTCTGGGCAAGCTGGCGTGCTCCCCGCTCCGCCCACTCCGCGAAGCCTCTGCCTGGGACCAGACGGGGACCGAGCCGCTTTGCTAACAACTGCGGTGTGGAGATGATGTTAAAAGTTTCTGGCCAACTAACGGAGGTGAACCTGCTCCTGCGGGAGCGGGAGCGCCAGCAGCGGGACGGGGGGCAGGTGAGGGGCCCTCGGGGCTTCAGCCATCTTGCGAGGTTCCCCGGG
>VZTG01001074.1:769502-801254 GCA_013397845.1 Melanocharis versteri
CTCCGCGCCCCGTGCCCGCCGCCGCGGAGAGACAGAGAGAGAGAGGGAGGATTTACCAAACAATGCAGCAGCCGCTCGGTGTTTATTAAATAAATACAGGCGCCAAGTCTACAGCAAGTGCACGTGGGACGTTTCGCCTTAGGGTTACCGCTGTTTCTGAGCTATTACTCCAGAATAACACGCCGGCAGCACTTTGGGGGTGAACACCGCATCGTTTTCCCAGAATCACGAAATAATTGAGTTGGAAGGGACCCACGAGGATGAAAGTCCAGCTCCAGGCCCTGCAGAGACACCCCAACAATCCCACATGTGCCTGAGAGTGTTGTCCAAACGGTTCAGTTCGTGATCTCTCTCAGGTTTGGGGCCATGACCATTCCCTGGGGAGCCTGTTCAGTGCCCGACCACCCTCTGGATTAAGAACCTTTTCCTAACATGCAACACAAACCTTCCTTGACACAGCTCAAGCTGCTCCCTTGGGTAAGCCCATTTTCATCGGAAGCTGTAATAACCTAAGCCTATAACCTAACCTAACTCTAACCACTGCAGCTGATAGCAAGCAAGTAAATACTTTGCCCACAAGCAAAGTGACTTTTCAATGTGATCTTCATTCACTCGCTGACAGGTTGTTCCAGCTGTCCGTCGGTGGCTGGCTTCTCTTCCTTCTTGCACTTAATCCCAAAGAAACTGAAGAGTTTCATTAGCATTAGATCAACAATCTCCTCTTCTTCTGAAGCCTGAAATAACAATGAAAAAGTTACTCAGTGGTGCACACCTAAAGTGGATTCAGCCTCTGCTGAAGCCAGAGCAAGTTGTAAGACAAAATCTGCTTGGCGTGCAATAAGCCAACTTTAAGTAGAGCATGAGTGACTGTCAAGCAAACATCGTGCCAATATTTTTATCCAGACAGAAGCCCCAGATGAGTATAGACACTACAGAAATTTTGGCTGTCAAATCCCATGGAAATCTCTCTACAGGAGCCTGGAGTGCACTTGCCAGCTCCCATAGAGCTCGTGGTATATACAGTGAAACACCATTTCTAGATGAAGTAAATGAGAAAAACTAAATGTGTATTGTCTTCTATCAACCATATCCTTTGTTTTCATCTCCCTTGACTTTATTTAAAACATAGAGGAATTCTGGGCAGTACTGGAGTGCTAAGCTGGATTTCACACCACACTATCAATAGCTTGAATGGGTCAGGCACTCAGAGAGTTTTAAAAGGAGCTGTAAAGCCTCAAGCACTTCAATAGCAGTTTTGGCACTGATTTCAATATAGCCCAACACAAGCCTAAGAGTGTTTTGATGGATGTAGTATGTGAACAGAAGCTACAAATCAGATCTGAACAGGGACTCATCTGGACAGGAATGGACAGTGTAAATCTGGAAAATCTGAAGTGTACTTTCTGAGCAAATGTTGCCTTCTTAAGAGTTGGACTGAATTACATGGTTTTCATCCATGGTTGAATACCTGAGTAAGCACTGAACAAAAGCTGTTAAAAGCAGGAGAGCTTAGATGAACAAACCTGGTAGTGCTTCTGCTCCTCACTAAAAGCAACCAGAATCACCGAAATGAACAGATTCAGTACCACAAATGTCATAAAAATGATGCAGGATCCAATTAAGAAGGAGCCTAAAATTGGATTGTAGTCCAAGACCTGTATAATACATAAGGTAAGATATCATATTGTGATAGTAACAACAAACAAAAAAGCATACATACATACCTACATACATACATACATACAAGCAGTTAAGGCCCAATAAGAAGTCTGTCACTTTGAAAATCCTATGTCCAATCAATTATGACATATATATTTTACACAGATGTAAGTTTTCTACTCTAGTCATTGTCTTTTGTTGATAAGATATAATACAAAGACAATAGAATATTTTATATATATGTGGTTGAATATGGGCAATCTTTGGGGGATTTTAGGTATTTGCATTTGAACGTAATGGTATGAATGAAAGTTGACAAGCCTGGAGATCTGTGTCCACAGAACAGATGATGCTTTCAAAATAGATGAAATCTCTATATGCATTTATTTTATTTTACTGTATGGTTTACAAAGAAGCACAGTCAGACTGTTAGAGACACTTATAAACCAAGGGTTGTGAAAAATCCAAACCCTAATTTTCATATAAGCTACAGCATAGGATACTGCATATATTTTCGTTTTTAACATGAGTGGGATGTAGAGGTGAAAAACTTTGTGCCCAATTACTGGTCTTCAAAGCCACCCATATCCTATTGGATCCATGGTCTAAAAACATCCACCAAAGAGGACTTCAGAGTCAGAGATGTCCAAGAATTAATCCACAAAGAAATTGAAAGAATTAATGTGCAAAGGACATTGAAATATTTGAAAGAACTTATCAAAAAAGTGGTATATAAAGAATAACAAAAAAAATTAACATGAAGTTCCCTTGTAGAAGGCCTTGCCTTTCTTGGGAAGATAGAAGGGGAAGTTCAGAACACAGGGCTTTGCTCACATCTGTAGTTTTCTAAGAAAATGGCTCAAAACTTCTTTGTAATCAATTAGTAACATCTCTAACTGAAATGTGAGCAGGTTTCTTAATGAAAGGTTCATTGAGAACCTCATGGTCAAAACAGGACATAAGACAGATTTCACTTGGTGTCTTTTTTCTTGCTCAGAAAAGGTGGCTGCTTTAGGGGAGCTGTGGAGCTTGAAAAATTAAATTAATGTGTAACACTAATTGAAAGTCCTTCTATTCGCTGAGTCAAAGCATATTTGATAGCTGAGATGCCAACTGTATGGTGGCAAACTTCTCAAAATTAGATGCGGTACCTCCTCATAGTTGAAGATTCCCAGCTGAAGACTGACCATGGTCTCTGCTGAATCAAAGAGAGTTTTGTAAGAGTAGAGCTTCCAGCCAAATATCAGGTTTGCCTGCAGAGGACAGAAGTCATGTCTTGTGTCATGGTCAGAGTCTGCAATATGTGTCTAGCTCTTTTATCATGGATATGAGAATGTCTTATGTCTGCTCAGCTCGTCACTAGATATGTAAAAAAGATAATTATTTCCCACTTATAAACTAGCCAAACAGAAAATGGCACTTTCTGAACTCTCCACAATTTAAGCTTTATCCAGAAAATTTTTTCCTGTACTTTGTTCTTTGTCACATTTTTACACATAAAGAATCCTTATTTTTCATCTCAGTGTTTGATTTTTCACTACATTTCTGTTTGCAAAGAACAGACAAGTGGATGCTTTAACTTCTCTTTCACTCATACAGGAGACTTGGGCTCCAAGCTGCTAACCTAAGATTTAGACAGGCAGCTTTATTCCATTTTACATGGCAAAGCTATGTTGCTTTTAGCATTCAGAAATAGCTGATTTAACCTGACAATACCTGGAAGCAGACGCAGACAAGAGGAAGCACCGTGGTACTCACAGCAATGGAATAGGCGAGGAACATGATTGCAATAACAGTGATGAATCCAGAGATATCACCCCATGCCCTCCTTAGTGTTGAAGTGATCATGTTCAGTTTAGGGTTGAGCCTCAGCAGATGCCACAGTTTCACTGTGGAGAGAAGCACCAGGAATGCAATCAGGTAGCCAAGAACTGCATCAGCTCTCGCTGTTTCACTGAAGCTTATGGAGCTGTTAAAGAAAAAAAATACATAACATACCATGCACACAGAGTCCTTTGAAGTGCATAAATGGGTATGCTGGAAAAGCCAGTCACCCTGTCTTGGGTTTCAGTGGAGACCTAATGAGTTCCTGCTTGAGTGTTCCCACTTGCACTTCCTACTGTGTGCACACAAAAAGCTCAGTTGAGCATGGCTAAGTTGTTTTTTTTAAGGAGAGGAGATGTAGGCTGTAGCCCAGATTCTGCTCATTATCCTGTGATTCTACCACTTCTTTCCTGTGTGACCATTTTTTAAAAGATGTTATAATTTTACATTCTGTACTAAATAATCTATTATTGTCTTCTAACCAATGGCTTTTTACAACAAAGAACAAGGCAGATTATGTGCTTTCTGGGTGGATGTCCTGCAGCAGAAAGGCTTGTTGGTTCACAAGAGGGTGATGCAGACAGAAAAGTAGGAGCTAAAAAGGGGAACGAAAGGTGCTCAAGTCTGCTGGATTTTATTAGAGCAGTATCAGAAGAAAATCCTATTGCTGACACAAATCCAAGCCCTGACACACTTACAAGCTTCATGAATACATAGCCATCTAGGATAGCAATATCTAGCACAGACAAGGTGCTGTCTGGGAAGAGGAGAAATAGATTTATTTCTGCATAAGTAGCAACAACAAAGGATGCACTAAATAGCATTAGTACTTACTCCTCCTTGTGTTCCTGGTAGTAGCTGATGTCCCGGGTCCCAAGGACTGTCCGTTTCACAAACACTGACAGAGCACTCCAGCTAATCAATATAATGGCCATCTCCAGGAGATTCCACTTGCTATGGAAGTATCTCCATCTCAGACTCTTCAGCAGCTTTCCCTGTGAAGAGTTTTATTGTTTCAGTCTCATGACTCCATATCATACCATGCACCTCTGAAGATTAGGGCAATGCCCTCCAGAATAAAGCAGACTGCTCTGCATCAGTAAAACTACATCTTGCATTAGTTTCTCGTATCCTTCTCAGAAACAGCATCCCAGCCAAATAAATTGTTGCCTTCCTATTATTTAGTACTGACACTATACCTGATTCAATCTTCCACTGATGTAGCAGCATCAGCGCTGCTGAAATCAAGTACAGTCCCAAAGCTTTTGTAAGTGAAATCAACAGCAGGCACAAGGTGATGCTCTCAGCCAAACTTTCCGTTGGGCCTCACCTGTACTATCATGTAGTACACAATAAAGAGGAAATAAATGACTTCTGCTGCAATCACGAAGATGTGGAGGCTGTTGGTGTAGGGGTAGAGCCGGACACTTTGCAGCTCCGCGCTTGTGAAGAAGGCCCCTAAAAAACAAACAAGGGTCACCTCAGGGCTCCGATAATGACACCTTTCTGCTTTCATTCAAACAACTCTGTTCACCAGTAAGGCTTCTGTACTTGCTTTCACATCAATGTGAGGCTGAATCCAACCATTGAACTGCTTTAGACTTGACTATGTGAGTAACCCTATAAGCGTTTGAAGTTTTCCTCTAACGGGAATTTCAGAGAGTCAAAGCTTTTAGAGTGGTAGTACTGTCTTGTGTGATTGCACAATAGTAATCCCAGCAGGGCTGGGTTTGGACTGCAAATGCAGAAATACAGCAGAATTTAGACATTTTTTAAAAAGCTGAATCTCATTCTAAATCCTAAATGAGCTCAGTTTGGGCATTTTCCAATACTTGGACACACGCTTAAATGAGCTGCTCAGACCAAATGTTTTCCTATAGCCTTTAAACCAGAATCTGCTTTCACTATTCTCTTTGTTGTGTCTAGATTATGTATTACATGATTACATAGCTATATATTAGAAGTCATCTGGAACAAAAAAGACAGACTATTATTTGTATTTTTTGTCTTATATTGTATTGATTAGCTGAAGTCATTAGGAAACAGAATTTTTCTTGTTCCTGTTGTGTAAATTCTGGAGATCAAGTTTCAGTACCATGTTTTCTTCATCAGTAGATGACCACAGCATAAGCAAACATAAGATATTCCATGATGGTCTATATTACTGTGGTGCTGCATTTTTCCTAAATGGTTTATAGAATTTGCATTGATTCTGTTGTGATTAGATTTATTAAAACACTTGTCTTTACTGAAGAAAGAACTAGGAAAACACTGCTAGTGTGTAAATCTACCTTCTGTAGGTGCATTGCTTACTGTCTTGAGAAACGTGTAACTTAGGAAAGGCTCTCACCTAAAGCATTGCTTTCAAACATCAGGCTTATAATGCAGAACAGGTTCACGTTGGCATTGTAGACTGTAAATTCAACAAACACTGCTCTTGTGAAGGTGTCCAGCCAGACATTGTTGAAAAGGTACTGGAGAATTCTGCCAAAAGAATGTGTAGCCAGTGATCTAATTTATGCAGGAATGAGACAGTGTCACATGGAGGATGCACTGATAATTTACAGGAATACAAGTGGTACCTGGAGGCGTTCTTAGGATCAGTTCCCAGGTGAATCACGTATCCCCCTCCGCTGTAGACGGCAAATTTGCCCCAGCTGGGGTGTCCTCTCAGTTTGGACTGACTCTGATACTGCCATGCTGAGCTCAAATGAGAGGAGTTATCAGAGACTGAGGTATTCCAGTGTTCCCCATAAACTGATGTATCTTCTGTTTGTAGGGAGTATGGAGCGTGGCATTCCTCCACTACATGCTGGAGTCTGGGAGAAATAGGGCAGGTGTCTCCTTTCACTCGTACTTGGCGAATTCGAGCACTACCCACCAGCTTGGAATTGCCATCTGTAATGAATCCTAAACAGGAGATGGAAAAGAGCAGCACTGGCAATATGACAAAATTAATATTTCTTAATTTCATTTATGATTCACTGATGCATTCATATTTTGCCACATATTCTTTTCTCGGAAACACTGCAAGCAAAATAGTAATGAAAATGAAACCCTCATGTTGGTTTGAACTGAGTTCTTAAATAACATTCACAATAACAGAGTTCTGTGTCACTCCCCATCTGTATTTTATACAGAAGGAAGGTGAGGCTTGGGGAGAAAAGTGACTCACCTTGAGTCCCATGGCAGAGTAGCTTTATACTGTGCTCATGTGGCCTGTCATGTCTAAAGAACAACTCTGCTAATATATTTCAATATTTACCCTTAAATGTGAACTGGAAAATGGGTCATATTTTACTGGATATGGCTAGATAGAAACATGCTGATATTGCAAAATTTGCCTTCACATTGACCCAAGTCCTGATGCAAACAACTGTCCTGAGGAAAAGCTTTATGGTGCCACCTGTCTGCCATCCTTTTTTTTTTTTTTATTATGGAAAGAATGTTGTGTAAAGCTGAGGATATATCTGAATATCTGGAGTAAGTAATGCAAAATGTGAAAAATTTAGCATTGCAGTGCAGAACTTTTGGGTTATATTAAATATCAAATGTAAGGAAAATATCAGGGGATGTTTTAGCTTGGGGTCAAACTGTGGGGTTTTGTTTTCCACTAGTATTCATATTATAAGTTTCCCTGCTAGCCTCCTACACTCACAGTCCCTTTCTCCACTCAAATATGCAAGTTAGAGTTTAGTATTAAAAATAATGTTTCAGAATCTGGCAAGTTGAAGGAAAACAATGCGACAGCACCTTTATATGATCCATAAAGATTTTTGAGTAAAGTAGTGTTCGCCCACATGAAAAAATCCTGGTAACTGTAGACATCATGGAATCCATCTGTGAAGCTGTCCTCAATGTGTTTGTTCAAATAGTAGGAATTGGGATCTCTCTGCCCGTAGGCAACCAGTAACAGCATCCATAAAAACCCCAGATAGGCTGGAAGAAAACCAAGAAGAGACGGCACATGTGAGCTCTGAGTTAACAATGCTGTTCAAAATAAATTGCACGAGTGATTACTGCTGTCAGCACTTATTAGGCCAAGGGGGTGCTTTGTAGACTGTGAGTGACCAGTGCTAATGGATGCACCCAAGCTGCTGCAGTTTAAGTGTTTCACATTTGGAATATGAATAGCAGTCAAGAAAATAAGTAGGAAGGCTAAATAGAAGTAGTCATGGCAGCTCCAAATAAAATGAGTAGTCTAACTTTGTTCCAAGTGAAGTTGAGGTAATTTTTGCCATTGATTTTAGAGGAAATGAAACAGGAGCATAAATCATTATTTGTAGATACTATCTGCTTTTAGAAAGATGGCCTCCATCTGTTCTTTGATATCAGCTTCATTTAACTGTTGACCTCCTTTTATCCTTTCTACTTTTCTTTAACCTCTCACGCATTTGTGATGTGTTTCTTTACCATAAAATGAAGCCTTAGCCACACTTTTATCTCCAGCTAACGTTCCCACCTCCTTGCAGCTCCAGCTGCCATGGAACAGCCTGTCTCTACATCATAACGGCTGGCAGAAAGCTGAAGAGATGCCAAAACTTTGTCACCCAAGAGAACAATATTTTCACTGATGTAAAATTACTGATGAGTATTACTGAATAAAACAAGATAATCTACATATGGATAATACCCAGGATTTCTCTGATGAGGGCAAATGCTTTCTGCTCCTTCATGCAGCTGATTTTCATTTTCTCCACATCAGCAGCAGGAGGTGGCCGGTAAATATTGCTTCTACTGTCCCTTCTGGCCCCAAAGAGAGGGTGTGAATCACCTGTGAGGGAGAGCAGTGAACCCTGGAATTAGTCAACAGATTATCCATGTCCTGCTTTTTGTTTCTTTGGACATTCTAAGGAAACATTTCTATTTAATGCTTTCCCTTAGGAAGACAGAGGATGTGATTTAAACAATTACTATAGCGAGGCAAACAGTGGGGAGGGAAGGAGCTCACAAAAACTGTGTGTTGGGTTTAGGAGCAGGTGTAGTCCAGGTGTCTCTCTCTAGGCTGAGCATCTCAGAAGGTAGTGTATTCATAGCCTGAGGCTGAGCAGGGAGGAAGTAGATCAGATAACTTTGCTGTGCCCTAGGATTCCTGTCTGCTAGTCAAGGCTTTATTTAGATATGACTGTGACTGGAGAAGCCACTTTTCAGTTTAGGGGAATCATACAGATAATTGTGGTTGTGGGGAAGTGTGTAATCTGAGAACTTCCATATAGGGCTTAAAGGATGTGGGAAATTTCTTTGTGAGAGGTTTTAGTTATGCTTGTCAGATAAGGAGCTACCAGTCTATGTGAAGGGTATGTTTTGCACTGGGTCACTTATTTATTTTTATTAAGTTGGGGAATAGCTACAGGTTTTGTTGCAAGCCAGTTAAGCTGAGTCACATATTCATGCATAAAGCACTGTGAAAGCTAGGAGAATACTGCACTTTCTTTCATAATTTCTGACTTTACAGGCAGTTACCTGGTGCAGATAAAGGCCCATCAATAGCTGTGTTTTCTTCATCCTCATGTTCCACCTTCTTCAGAACCAGAGCAAAAAAAGCAGCAAATCCCAGCACCTGGAAGGAATCAGCTATAGACTGACCATATTCCCATTTCATATAAGGAAGCTCAGGCTTTGACCTGGATCCCTTTGGATCCAGGCACTGCAGGAAAACAATTGTGCTTTGGGTTTGTTGAACCCATGCAGCTGAAGCCCATAAACAAGAGAACAGTGCACAGTGCTGGGGTTTGTCCAGCTAAACTGATTTTGTGACACATCCTCCCTGGTCAGAAACCTCATTAAACCCTGACAAAGCAAGCGAGATGAAACGAATGAAGTTAATGTCATTATCATGTCACCAAAAACCATCAGAACTCTGTAAACCACCTGCCTGCTCTTGTTTTAAGGGCAAAGACTTCTCATTTTATATCTTAAATCCTGTGGTTCTTTAGAACACGTTAAATTGTCTTCCTGTGAGGGCAGCAGGTGAGTTCCTCTTGGCCAGTGGTTGTATTTCTGAGGCTCTCACCTTTAAGGGCTGTGTGATGAAAAGACTTTCCAAGAAGGAGATGACCATGGAGATGAGCCACTTGATGGAGTTCTCCTTGCCGTAGTGCAGTCCGTAGAGCATGGTAAAGAACCCGGACACACCGCTGGTGGCTGCCACAAGGAACCAAGCAATGAACACAAACCACCAGGGCAGCCCTCTGGGAGAAAAACTTTTCTTGTCATCACTGGACAAGTTTGGAGTGTGGGACCACCTTGAGAGTCAACCAGAAGAGAAAAAAATCAGTCTGCAATGGAACAGGAACCAAAACCGCAGCCATCAGGTTCACTGGGAATAGGCAACATCTGATGATGTAAAATCAAAATATTCTTTCAATTAACACAGTTATATAGGATATATGGATAGCAAAAAGTACAGTGAGAAAAAGTAATGAGGAGGTGTGCAGAGATCAGCTAAAATCAAAATAAATGTGGTGGGCTTATTTACTCCTCAGTTCATGCATAATTGAATCTGCAGCAGAATTATTGACAAAGCCATGAGTGCATTTAAGCTGATGAATCCATCTCTTGTGATTACCATAAAGGCCAAGTGACGTAATTAGTGCAATTGTTTTCAATACTTCCAACTTAATTATCATATTTCACTGAACTATTTTTGTCTGCTTATTAATTTTTCTTTATCCATACATTTTAAGAGACTTCTGTGACTTTGGAGCTGGGTGATTATCCCGCCCCTTTACTATCACATGGCATTGTATTGTAACTTTCCACTTTGGAGGCAAAAATGACAAACAGCAATGATCTGTCATTATTGCCTTTGTGTGCAGTTCACAGTGCATGGAAATTTCTTTGTAACTCCTGCAGTGGTATAATAGTAAGACTTATTTTTACAGATATAATAATAGTTATCTAGCACATATTAGGCAGTAATTATTTGGGCTCTGTCATCCTGTCCAATTTTGAATTCATGACCTGAATTTACCTATACGGAGAATGAGAACTGGGTTACCTCTCACTGATGGATGCTGATGAGCAGATTTGGTTCTCCAGGAGGTTCTTCATATGCTGAACCTGACAAACAGCTTGTGTGTAACTCTGAGGCATCTGAAATTTATGGGGCCCCAGTAATTCCAGCTCCATCTCTACATGCTGGAGTTGCATGTACAAGCAGCGATGGTAATCACTGTATTTCAGCTGGTCACAAAGTCTCTTCTCTGGAGTTGGACTTCTTGTTTTTTCTGCAAGCAAAGATTTATTTATTTATTTATTTGTTGATAAAATAGCTATTCCTAGATTAAAATACTGTTCAATACAGAATGTGGTAGAACTGAAGCTACAGATCATGAATGTGATGAAGTGAAGAGTAACATCTGAAGGGATGTGTAAAAGCAGCTTTAGTACTAGATCTTAATGCTCTTCTGCTGGAATGGTCTGGAACTTTTTCCAGAAGGCAACTGAGTTAAACAGCAGTCCTAAAAGCGTAATAGACAGGTCAGATCAGATCAACTGTTAATTTGTTCATAGTTTACCTGTGCAATTAGTAGCTTGGAAGACTCACTGAAAAAGCCAAATGTGAGTCTTAATGAAATCAGTGAGATTGTGTACTCATATATTCTTGTTTAGTTGAGATTCAGATTAAAAGGAACAACAGCACAAGGCCCAGAAGAAAAAAAAGGACAGGTCAAAAAGACTGTGAAACAACTGATATTTGTGAATCTTTTAGTTGGTGGATATTGATTCTGCTCCCAAGCCAGACTGGTAGCAAATATTTGATTCTACAGCATAAGAAGCAGAGATTTCGCAGTCGTCTTTACTTAGTTGGGCGCTCAGTGGTGCAGGGAAAGAACAAGAGGCAATGGGCACGTATTAAATCATGGGAAATTTCTGAACATAAGAAAAAACGTAGGTATTGGACACTGGAATAGGTTGCTCAGAGAATTTGTGGAATCTTCATCATGAGGACATTCAGCATCTGACTGGATTTGATCTTGGGCAATCCTGCTCCTGCTGACCCTGCTCTGAGCAGCGTGGTGGGATTCAGAGATCCCTTCTAACCTCAGCTGTTCTGTGATTCTGTAATTGCCTTTGAGTCAGAATCTAAGAAGAGCTTGGGTCATCACATCCAGTGCTATCATCATTTTCATTGCGAGGGTTTCAGCAGGCATTTCACAGTGTGTTATTTACCTTGGGCATCCACAGCACCTAATGTGACAATTATAGGGCCATCCTTCTTGCTCTCATCATACAATCCTTGCCCAGCTCTGTTCTGCTGACAGATGATATCCTCAACCAAAGACAGGAGTGTGTTGATATTAGTTGATTTTTCAAGGTCTGGTGCTGAGGTGAGAGATGGAGCCTTCAGGGCTTTAAAGAGTGAGTTGGCAATTCTTCTTATGTCCTGAGAAAGACAGCAGCAACACAGCAGTGACTCTGGCTGCAGTGGCTTAAGCTGATATGATCTGACAGCACCACTGGTTGGGAGCTGCACCAATTGCTAAAATCTCCAGAATGGATAAGAATAGCTCATCCTACAGTGCTGGATGTGACAGGCAGATTTCAGTGAGTTCAGCAAGGCAGCTTTCGGGGTTCAAAAGGACAGTGTACCTGCCTGACGACCTAAGCTGAGAAAGATGTGGTCCACGATACTTTTTCTCTTCGCTGTTTTGCTCAGAGTTTGCTTTAACTCCTGAACACAGTGATTTAGTCGCACACAGTAGCTGTGCAAGGGCTGGGATGTACAAAGGCAGACCTTAATGAAGGATTGCGTTTAGGTGGGCAAATGAGTGCTTTGTACCAGTGGTAATTGGCTTTTCTCTTCAGACACGCTGAAGTGCATCAGACAGGGAAATTTGTGGAGCTGGGGAAGGCGGTAGTGCGTGGCAGCAGAGGGCAGTGCAGGACTCACTGGGACTTGCCTTTGTCACAGCCTCTGGAGTGAGAGAGGCAGCCTGGGTGGCCCGTGGGGTGGGAGGCAGGCTTGGGGACACTCGACCATTCTTTCCCGGCTTCTTCTCTCTTCCCTGCTGGGCTGGCCGGGGTCGTATGTTCCTGAAGATCTGCACAATGAGCAGGTTGATGGGGAACATGAGGAGGGAGCTCTCAAAGCCAATCATCACTTCCTGCCATGTGAACTCGATCTTACCTGTCAAGGTCAAACACAGGGGAGAAGGAAAAATAACCCCAGGCAAAATAAGCCATCAAGCCTCTCTCTTGTGAAAAAACCCATTTATTCAACTCTTGCTTCCAGATTCTTCTGCCTCTCTATTTGCCTGCCCAAGCAATGGTGAGCATTGTTACCCAAATCCATTTTCTGCTCAACAGGATCCTTTGGCACACCCCAGAACATGATGCTGGTCAGCATGGTGCAGAGGAGCAGTGAAAAGCAGCAGGACACACGCTGGGCTCGTGTGAAGGAGCTTCGTGGGGAGCGGCTGAAAACCGAGTACCAGATGTGCCCGTCCTGAAAACCCTTGGAGGTTTTCATGAAAAACAGATTGCTGGGAAGGAGAAGAGGGAAGTCAGATGGATATGTAGAAAGGAGAGGGAAAAACAAAGCTCTAGTTCAGGGTCCTAACCTGTTCATGCTTCTAGGCACTATCAGAGGAAGTACTAACTAGGAGAAATGATCAAATATCATGGCTTGATTTACATGGAATGGTCATAGATACTTATGTCCTTTCCTTTTGCCACATCATGGAGGGAAAGTGAATAGTTCTTGTTTCAATTGTTAAGAAAATTACACCAAAGAGAAGATGTTTGGGTTTCTGTAGGTTTGTCAGGCTATTCTTCTTTAGCACCAATATTTTCAGTATGGTACTACTGTTAGGGTAATGATCAGATATACTTAACCATCCTTCCTTTTTCCCTTGTTCACAGCCCTTTAAGGGCAGTGGAAAAACATTCCTTGTTTTCATTTTTGTCCAGGTCTTTGGTCTATTTTTTCCATGCTTGCTTTTCTAGACTGACTGCTATCAAGAGTAAAAAAAAGTCCATAAAATAGGAGGTACCTGAACTGCTTCATGTCCTGTTCTGTTGCTACTGGGAACATTTTATCTAGGACACATTCTCCAATATCAATGGCTAGCCAAGAGTTACAGAGGAAGTACCATTTCTGATCCCACGCCAGATCATGGACCAATACTCGATTCACATACCTGTTGGAAAAACACACAGGGCACAGTCACGTGTCACCGAGTGTGTAAAATCCAGAGCTCAACAGGACTGTGGAGGACAAAATCTGGCCTTCAGTTTCTTAGGTGTCTAAACTGTAAAGCACAGAACATATCCCATTTTGCACTGGACATGGGATATAGGAAACACTCCTGGTCCTGCAATTTAGACTATGATTTGATCTATTCATCTGCAAGAATTAGAATCTAACACTTCTTTTCTTTCTAGAACTGCAGAAAGAATAATTTTCAAGTAGCAGAAAAGGAAATCTGTTGTCATTATAAAAAATTATTTGTGGATTTTTACTTCCCAGGATCTCCAGACCTCCACTTACCAGGATGGACTGTCCCCTGAATTATCATGCCACAATCTAATACTCTGCAGTTCCCCAAGAGGGAAGAAGGTACAGAGGAGGAAAACATCCACTCCTCCACGTTCAAAGACTGGTGTATCAGGATCATTTAGATGGTGGGGCTCACTCTCTCCATCCAGTCCATAGAGGGTGAGGGTCACCTGGAAAATAAGAAGGCAAAATGAAGATTTGCACATCTTGAACCTATGTGTGATTATGTCTCCAGCATACTCTTCCAGCTTTTATCAAGCCCAAGGGCTTTCTGGCTCAGACAGTGTATTTGAGCTGTCCTGTTTAATAGCCTCAGGTGCTCCATTATTCATCCAGTTCCCTAAACAAATAAACTGTCCTCCCACACAGTGCCACTGATACCTTGGAGGTTGTGGCTGCGCCACGGCGGTGTCCTGTAAAAACTGTCACAAGGTAACGATACTGAGCAAAGGGGTCATTGTCTTCCAGGACTGTGATTTTCACCTGCAGAGCCACACAACACAAGCAGAGTGTTAGCTGTCCTGTAAGTACAGATTCCTGGAAGCTGTGAGAAGGAATTTGTCATCTTGTGAGCAATGTTTACTTACCAGTAAACAGAGAGTTACAGGGAAAGGAGTAGGATTGGTTAAAGACTTCCTATTAAAACAGGCTAGGCATGGTGAGAATTGGCCTGAATACATTGACTTTATTAGCTGGGGACTTACTTTGGCATCATCCTGGATGTCTTTCCTTCGAGCCCAAATAACTACAAGCACATATATCAGAAAGATACATCCTACAGTTGTCACCACCACAGGATTGTCCACGAATGTACCAAATAGCTGTGCTGTTTTGCTGACATCTATGGCATTGGGTATGACAAAGAAGGAACTCCCAAAGAAGGTCAGATGGTTGCAGAGACACTGTGTGCTGCGAGGATTTGTTTTTGGTCCTACCTGAAACCCAGAAAAGATCCCTGATAAAACATCTGGCTTCAAAGTATTAGAAGACTTACCAAGCAAATGAAAAGACAGTCCTGAGATTGATAAATTAGTTTAGGGAGCTGCTGTACACAGAATTGTTCAAGTTCTGATAAGGAATATTAATTCTAACACCTAACCAGTAATGGATGTTACAATATATTATGGCCTTGTCAGAATGGTTCCATTTCTTCTTACATAGAAGTTCATCCCAAGAAATAGAAATGGAATTGTTGTTTGAAGCTTAGTTCAATATGACTAAACTGCTTGAGTTTATTAAAACATCTCAGAATGATCTTGTTTTATGGTGTCAGTTCAGTGCTATCATTTTACTACACGATGGTGGTTATGAGGGCTGGCTTTGAAGTGTATAACAGACACATTGCTTTGTTATGCTCTACTTACATGACATCCATAGCTGTTCCAGCCTCCCTGGTGCTCATCCCAAAACACACAGCGGGATGCAAAGCAAGTGACATTTATGGTTGGCCCATCATAGACTGTAGAATTCATTCCTGTATCTTGTAAAACCGTGAAATAGTAGGTTCCCTCTCCAAAAATTAGTTCTTCTGGGCTGAGAACCCAGCTGTTTGTCTCACCTTGAACATAAATATTTTAGTTTCAATGTATATATACAAAGGGTAGTTCAGAAGTATGCAGCTGTATTGCATGTAATAAATAAACCAAAGAAACAGGTGTGAAATCATTCTTAGCAACTCATTGTTTAAAGCATCCCAATCTTTGCTCCTGTTAGTAAACACTTTACTCTAGAGATTGGAACTTTGAAGCATGAGGTTTCTTTCCAGCTAGACACCTGAACTCATGGTCAAGGCTCATTCTGCAAGTTCATGGGTTACTAACCACTTATCTTACCTCCAGAAGCTTTCTTATAGAACAGACGATTTTTCATATCATAGTTGGTTTCATTTGGGTGATAACCATACCCCAAGTAAAGTATTAGTGGAATGTCATGTTCAGATTCCAGGTGGATCACTATAGATGTGTTTTCTGAGGTAAGATTGACTTGAAAAGTGCTATAATTGCCCAGATTCAACAGAATCTTATCTTCCTGAGTTGCTGAAAGCCTTGGTAACATGATCTGTTTTTAAACAGAAAGACATAGGTTTAGATACAGAAAAGCATTTTTCTTCTTAGCATGCAGCCACGTGCTGGATTATCTTTTTTAATAACATCAGGAAAGCATGGCCAGCAAAAATATCACTTTCAAAGTAATTTTCTTGATAATGTCAACTAACCTCTGAAAAGTTAATTTGAAACCTGCGTAGACTCATCACAAAGCCTATGACCCTTAGTGCATTTCTGAACTGAGAACTGTGATTATGACTGAGACTTTGGCTACATGAAGTGCACGTATGAATGATTTAGATATCGGTTTATACATGGGCTAAGAAGCCAAAGAGTAGTACAGCAAATACAGTGGTTGGATGGTGAAATCAGACTTCACATTGTGCTTTGGGATGACTGTAATCTGGAGTCTACTTCCACAACCATTAGCATTCTTACATTCATTTAAATGAAGAATAAAATGCCTCCTTTTCAAGAAAAGACAGAAATATTTGTTATTTCTCTCACCACATCACACAAATCCCTCCATCACAACTACAGACAGCATCATCCCATTATCTAATGTAATGAACACTACCAGCATTTGTGTTCACCTCAGAAATGATAACACAAATGACAGTTTGTAAATGGAGAAAGGAAAAATGGGAAAAGAGAGTGAGAGCTAGAAAATAGTGGATTTACCTCAATGTTCTCTTTGAGGTTGCTGACTGGTATGATCAAACCATCCAGACCAGTTAGACTTAGACCTCCCACTGTCCCAGTGATGTCAAAACTGGTGTCACTGGAGAAAAAGGGATTCATGGCAAAGCTCACCATCTGTTAGAAGACATTAGCTATCAGACAACTGAGCTATTGTCAATATTTCATTATATTCACATTCTGAATTGCTGAATAGTGAAAGACTGAGCTCAGACCCAACCAGGAGTTGACTTCCAAGAAGTCTGCATTCAGATTTAAATAAGACTCTACCTTATCTCTAAGGTGGGTCTACAAACCTTGAAAGTAATTTTCATTCTGCAATGTGCACAACAATCTTTTTTGTTTCCATACACTGTGATGCTTTTTTAGCAGAGTTGGAAAAGGTGCAATGAAAAAAAAGTGTTTGCAGGTGGTCTCCTGAGAGGGTCAAATCAACTGAAGAGATCCTTAGAAAATTTCTTATGAAAATACGACAATTATATGGAATCTATTGTTCTGAAGGAGAAAACACCATGTCTTCATTCTGATGAGGGATATGCTACCATCAGCACATTTGTCTCCTGCAGGATCTGAGTGCCCCACACTCACTCTTTTCTTTCTGGGATGAAAGCAAGCTGCTGTAGGTTAGTTTGAATGTGATGTGGACTCTGAGCTGTTGCATCCTCCTCAGAGCATAAGATGTAAACAAACAGCAAATAGTTTTGTAGGTATTGATTCATTCCATTGCCTTCTCCTGCCAGGTAGGTGTGAATCAGTGTATGTAAGGGGTTGATGGGATGGGGGATTTAAGCTTTCAGTTGTCCTTAACTTGCTGAACCAACCTCATGCAATTAAGATAAATTAAGGCTTCTTTGACCCAAACTATTTCAAATTATTTTCTTGGCATGACAGGAGGGATGACGTGTGCTCGTGTGTTCATTGTAAAAGGATAAACGATTCTAAAACCATTAGATCAGGAATATAAGCTGGATATCAGATAGAGTTAGATAAAAGCTGTTTACTTGCCCTTATATCCACTGTTTCATCATCAACTCCTGAAACATTGAGAGATGAAGCAGGTGGGAGAGTAAAGCTGGCAGAGCTGGAATTGGAGATGTTAATGGATGTGCTCTCCATATTTTCTGTTTGTAATCTGTCCGATTAGGGTTGGGCATAAGCAAAGCAGAATAAAAGAGAAAAAAAATAAAAGGAAAAAAAACCCAAAAAACCAACAAAAATCAATAGCATGGACTCCATATCTACAGACAAAGCTTTCTCATTTCATAAGTATAACTTAGTTGCAAAACTATTTCTAACTCTGCCAGTAAATAATTCATACATGAATCTGTCCCTGACACAGTACTCCACATAACACTACCACAGAATCATCAAAAAAGGGCTGGAGTTGGCGTAACTGGAGAGGAAGTTGTACGGAGATGTACTTATTTGAAAGACTTGGTTTCTGTGTGAACATGCTCTTGATTTGAATGCAGTTTGATGTGGATGAAAACCAGGCTCTGGGGAAACAATTTAGGGATGATTATAGGGAATGGAGAATGCTCGTCAGGCTCCTCGGGATTGCTTCTGCCAAGCTGGTTACAGTTCCATAGAACATGTCATTATTGGCAACTTGGAAAAGAAAATAAACCCTTAGCTGGCGTGACATGAGTTTTCTACATCATTTCAAAAGTAAGTGACTACTGCCTCGTTCAGGAAATCGTGGTAAATTCTCTGCTGGTTAAAGAAGACACAGCATGGGAATTTCTAAAGTGATGTTCCTGGAGTCCAAGCTGTTCTTACGATCAGTCACTAACAATAGCCTCGTTGCACTATTGAAATTGTCATTATGCTGCAATATTGAGTTAGTTCCAAACATTCTGTTTAAGCACAATGGAGTTAATATTTGTAGCTCTCAGAAGCTTCAGTGGGAGACACTGCAACTGTTACCTGTGCATATACATCCTGGCAGAGGGAGAGGTGAGGACTGTTGGCTCATCACCCGGTGCCTTCCCAAACAGAAGGGCACTCTGTAGATTTTCAACTGTGCTCAAGAGCTGGTGTGACACTGAACTCTGGAAAAGGATTGGAGGAGGAAACTTTCAACAAAGGTACTCAGGGTCATCAGGCTGCACATTATTTGTCATTCCTCCCTTTTAATTTTGGTGTCTTACTAAGCTGACAAACTTGGTGATGGGCTTCTTAATCTCAGAGGAAGTCATTCTATTACAATTCAGTTTCTGTAATTCTCATTGAAACAGTGCAGACAGCAAATAAATGTCTTACAGGTTTTACTTTTATATTGTAGTATAACTTCTACACATTGAAATTACAAGCGTGACATCAATCAATATGTTAATGTAATTTTGTGTATTAATGCCCTTTAGCTGCACACATTAGTATTTAGTTACTTGGAAAAGCAAGACCTAATTACATATCAATTGTGTGTTATTAATGTGTTGTTGTTGGGGAACTTGTCCAGTTCATAATCTTTTCTCTCAGGTTAGATTTATTCCATCCCTACTCCCGTGCAGTGATGAAATTAAAGTATTTTCAGCCCAGGAAACTCACAGAGTCAGCTGTGACGATTCACATATAGATAAGAAAGGGTAGGACAAAATAAACATGTTGCATCTTTCTAAACAGATAATCAGAGCTTTCTGCAAAAGTGTAAGCAGCAACCAGAGCTGGTTCCAGCTGTGAAGTAGTGGCGGCAATCATGAGTACTGAATACCTGTGGCTTCCTTGAATTAAGGGGCAAAATTAGGGGATGGAAGCCAATCTGAAAAAAATCGCAATGTGCTTGTCATTGATTAGAGGTCAGAGCTGATGCTGTGTTCTCCAGTGCTCTGGTCCTGTTCAGCTTTCAGGGTAACAAATCTTAAGAGGCCTCTATCATCTTCATTAACAGACATTCAATCTAACATGACTCACTGGGGAGAAGTTTCCTCTGATATTCAAGTCCATCATGGTGTCACAATGAATCCTTCCCAGTGCCAATTTAAAAATACGAGAACCAGCAATCTCTTAAAAATCTCCCCAAGCAAAACAAATATTCACACATAGTACAGTACAAACTGGACCAAATCTAAGTTACCTGTTCTGCCTCTGGCACTGAAGTGTTCCCAGCTCTGATTTCTACAGAAGCTTTAAGAACATTGCTCACTGCATTAAACAGATAGGTGGCTGCTTCCTTTAACTCCTGGCCATCTCTGCTGTGCTGTGTGTTTACAGTGAGCAAGGAGGCACTGACATGTTCCAGAGTGTTGCTGGCTTCCACCTGCGGGAGAAACATGGGGAGCAGTTTATATGTGCTGGCACTACAAATGACAGAAGTGACACTTGTGTCATTTACTGAATATTGCAACATCAGTAATCTCTTGGGACTATTAGTGGCTAACGCTGTTTTTACTATAATTATTTGTGCTGGGGTAATACTTCAAACGCTAATAAAGATGATATACTAGATGGTACACCAGAATGGAATAAAGGCATGAAAAATGCAGCCTGCTTCTACAGATGTAATCCATAAAAAGATTAATAACATCTGAAGAAAGCTTGTCTGTCAAATCCTGGGCAAGGATAGCTTTTAGATGTACAGTAAAGTAGTAAATTAGGTTATACATTTCTATCTTAGTGCCAGAGTGTTGAGTGCCAAAGGAGAATGAGTTTTATGATTTTTATTTTGTGCCTGGATGCAGCTTTGTGACTGTGAAAGCACTGGCCAGATTTTAGCCCAGGATGGTGAAGGAGCCAAGCAAATTCATTGCAGGCTTGGACACATCCATCCCCACAGCCTGCGAATGTTGGGCAGCCTTTCTGTAGGGTGAGGGCTAGACCTGAGCTATGTTCTTGTCTTGCCAAAGTTAACCACATCCTGCTGAAATGCTCCCAAGCCATTGTCTGGCTCCAACTCTATAATACATCAGAAATCAGGACAGCTGTTTTTATTGCCTGCGTATTTGGGAAACTTCCCCCAGTGACAGTTTGTTCTGTCCTGCCATATGCTCACCCCGTAAGCATAAATAGCATCATCCACTAATAATGTCGTGTTGCCAGATAAGATTCAAGAGATACTTTTGTGACACCAACCTGCACATTTGTGCCCAGCTCCTCTGGGTGCTGACGTTCCTTAACCCTTGCCTATGTGCATTTTGTGCAGTGCCTGGATCAGGGATGAATGAATGTGGGCAGTTCTAGAAAAACCCTCTTGGGGCAGTTTTTCTTCAGGGTTCTAAAAGTGCTTTACAAGAGAAAACACACATCCTGACATGTTTTTGACTAAAAGTTAAGGATTCTATCTCAAAAATGTATGATAAATGTAATGATCATAGCCTGGATTGTAGAGATTGCTGAGACAATATCTGAGACTTGAATTTACTTACTCTAAACAGAGTTAAAATACTGCTGGTCAAAATACACATGCTGGCACAGTTGAAAAAATGGGTAAGAACAGATAATTATAAGGCACTGAAACTCTTCCAAGGTCACTGGGATAATTAGAGTCTCTACTATTAGTCTGAGGAGACATAAGATGAATTGCTTCTTACCTGTGCTGAGACAGACAGCTCTTCACTCCTGTAAGTGATTTCTTTCAATACCTCTGACATCTTCAGAGCAGTCTGCATTGATGTTATGTTAACAACAGAGAGAGTTGTCAGCATCAGCCCTCGGAGCTTGGGATGAAAAGGGATAATTAGGCAAAGGAACAAGATGCTAATTAGGACTGTGAAAGTAGTGCTGTGTATTGACAGCCGGGCTTGCCGTAAGTTATGCAGCAGAGTAAGGCTCCACAACAAGGATCGTTTGAGCTGATATTAGCTCTGCTGACAAGATGCCACTTGCCCTAGTAATTATATAATCACGAGTTTTATGTTACCTCCCAGCAAAGAGAATTCATACACTTAACATCCATTAAGAGCAAGGAGAGTTACTTGTGAGAATTTGTACTAATGTATGTGAATTACTGTGTAAATGCCACTTCCAGAGAAAGCAGAGCCATGTGTGATTGATGTTATTCAAATAATGAATCTTAATTGAAGGATACATTGCATTTCTCTAGATCTCTTCGTCTGAGGCACTCGAAGCACTGTACAAATATCAGCTTATGACTGAAACATCAACTGGTGGCTAAAATGGACAAAAGAAAATTACCTGCCATCTAGTGCTTTTGGGGAAAATGAGGTAGGATATTTATCCCACTGGAGAGGCTGTTTTATTGATATATAAATTGCTTTGGAAAATAAGGTTTAGATTAACTAGTTTAAATTAATGAAATTACAATTAAGAATTAGCTGTTTTACTGATGAATGATGAAATAAAGAATTTATGTAGGCAAATAGTGAAAACTAGCTGAAACCTATGCCAAACACTAAGACAGATACTAGAAACTTGAAACCTTCATTGATTTCAAGTGGTGATATGTGAGCTTTTTATTACTTAAGAGCTGTCAAAGAATATGAAGAGTCCATTGTATGACATTGTACTGGAAGAAAGCAAGTGTTTCGCTGACCTCTTTTCGTGTATTTGTCTGTAAAGTCATGTTAAAACTTTCCTCTTGGATCTGCTGATTAAGGACAGATGTCACTGACTTGCACAGCTGGAAAAGACTCATGCTGTTGTTCCCATCTTTTAGGATGGTGTTTGCCTTCTCAGATATCACAGCCTGCAGGGTCAGGTTCCCATCCATCGTATCTGCAGGTCCAACCTGATGAAGGAATCAGATCTGCTCTCAACATTGCCGAGGCTGTCATAATTTTCTTCGAACAACTTCCATGATCATCTTAATGACAGCCTAGATAGAGTGGGTCATAAAACTTCATGTTCCCCATTTTAAATATTTTATTTTTAACGGCCTGGTAAGGACCTCCTTACTGTGGCACTGGGGAAGAAGCAGAAGGCTTTTGGGGCCTACACAGAGTAATTCCAGACTCACTAAATATGCTTATGCTGTCCAATGAATATCCAAACAGTTCATTTTTTAAATTGTGTCCTAGAAAAAAAGACAGCGGAAGATTCTTTTGACTACCTTTAGCATGAAGAAAATAGTCTCTGTTAGATAGGAAAATGGTGATTATGGCACATTCAGAAGGAAGTAATCTATCTAAAACAGAAAGAAGCTCCAAAAGTCAATTGTGGGTTAGTTACCAACTTGAGAGTTCTTGAAATTAATTAATTCTACTGTGTACCTTCACTGAAGCACTTGTTTGAGCTGTATCACCAAAATAGTTGCTGACAATAATAGTCACATGTAAAATAAAATTATTATCCTCTTCTCCAAGTGGAAGATAAACTGGGAAGAGTTCGGGATCTGGGCTACAATCCAGAAGAGAATCTGAAACAGGAAAGAAGGGGTCATGACCAGACACCGCAGAGACACCTCCTGCTCTCTGCGAAGAGGGGCCTCGGGGCGCGGTTCCCTCGCGATCGGTGTCCCTGCAGAGCAGGGCAGGCTGTGCCTTTGCTCGCCTGGGCCCTTACCTGCTGTCACATAGAAGCAGTACGTGAGCTGCCTGCCAGGGCTGGACCGGCCCGGCCCCTCCGCGCCGGGAGCGCTGCAGGAGACTCTGAAGGCGGTGAGCACCGACCCGTGCTGGGGACTCACGGCACAGCCGGGGGCTTCGGGCGGGGGCACGCTGCTCACCAGGAACGAGCCCTCCCCGTAGGCTCGCCGAGCCAGGGCTGCGAGCGGAGGGAGCAGAGCGTCAGCCCGGACCGTGCCCCAGCAGCCGCGGTCTGCACCGCGCCTGCCGAGCACCGCGCTGTCTGCTCCGGCACCGCGCCTGCCGAGCACCGCGCCTGCCGAGCACCGCGCTGTCTGCTCCGGCACCGCGCCTGCCGAGCACCGCGCCTGCCGAGCACCGCGCTGCCGAGCACCGCGCTGTCTGCTCCGGCACCGCGCTGTCTGCTCCGGCACCGCACACGGCAGCGCGGGGCTCGTGAGGAAGGAAATCCTGCCACTGAACAAACCGTAAGAGGAAAAGAACTATTTCGAATATGTTAATGTTTGCACTATAAAGGAGAGCTCTATTAGTTGATCAAGCATATAGTATAACTTCATTCCAGATGAGCCTTAACAAAGTTATTAACAGCTTGGAGTAAGAGAACTGAATTTCCCCTGCTGTGCGACACCCCAGAACAAACTTATCTCCTCATTATTTTAAAGATCTCACATATAAAGTAACACCTTTCAACTGGTGGACTAATTTACCTTCATATTTTTCAGTGGGGCTATGCATGTGTGACATTGTTGTGATGTCATGTCAGCAGAGACTATCTCAAAGGAGTCTGAAAAACCCTAAAAACCCTGTTAGCCCCTACCTGTTACTTTAATCCAAAAAGCTTCTCCCTGTGTCTGCAAAAAGGAGCTGGTCATTCTCAACATGGATGTGTTGCTTTGAAGCAAATTCAAAGAGTTCTGCTGGAAACCAGTCAGGCCACAGGCTAGAGGGAGGGTTGTAGACTGGAAAATCAGACAGAAAAGAACACATGGCAGTAGAGGCTCTTTGCTGTGCTTTCTGTTGTGATTTATCAGGAGCAGGGTGGCAGTTTGGTGCCCTTCATTACAACCCCTCCCAGTCCAGGCACCCCCTTGTCTCAGTCTTCATCAGTATTTTCAAAGCATCACCTTGACAAAATACCTCTCTGAGGCCATATGGCTTTGTGGATATTTATTTTTGTGCGTGCAGTATTTCTGACAAATCTGGTGCTCTCACCTTGTTTTGGAATGTGTTATCTAAATACCAGTTATAATATGTGGCCTGGGAGTCCTCCTGTCCAGAGACACTCAAAACAACTTCCTCACTAGCATTCACTGGCTTGCAGTTTGCATCACACCTGTAAGGAAGTAAGGTGGGAGTTACACATAGTCTGAGATGTCTAGGAGAAATTTCAGACATATCTTATGCCATTTATTCCTGTTGTTTCAATGAGGTTGGCACATTGAAATCTCCAACACTGGAAGCATGCTGTGGGGTAAAAAACCCTAAATGGTTTTCAGAAGAATGTTATTCAGTTTATGAAAGGATTGTGTTCAGAAACATGGATGGAAAAATGCAGTGAGACTTATTTGGCCAGTAATTTTTATAATGGTAAGGTGTAAATGGATTCTAAAAGCACAATATCACTTTATTATCATTATTATTCGTAACTGTGGCCTTGCACTATGCTTGTGCAATAATAGTATTAACCAGTAAATACCAGGGTTTAAAACCAGACCTGATTTCCAGTTGCAGTTCTTGTTTTGCAGTCACATAGAGACATTGCTCGTCCTGCCTCTCATCATTGCCATGGTTTCGGACTGTAATCCTGACAGTCACTGCTGATTTCGGAGGAGGAAGGCAGGAAGGTGGGATTTGCACCTCACTTTGGTGGATTAGGATTTTCTGTTGCTTCACACATTCACTCCAGGCAGGCCAGCAAGCTCCTGCACAAACATTTCCTTTAGAGTTAGAATAGCACCTTATAAAGGACTTTCCTGCCATAAGTTTCAAAGAGCTTTACAGACAAGTTTCTTGAACACAATTAAAAGAGTTGGTAATCTGGATTCAGAGTACAGGCTTTTCCAAAGTCATGTATGAGGTCAGGGATAATTATGGGGACAGAACACAGATTGCCTGAATCCTAATCCTGTTTTCAGCCAGAAATGTTTTTGCATCATGTTTAATGCTAGTTATTGCTGTTTTATTGGACACAGGTACCTTGCAAATGCCTAACTGTGTAAGTCACTTGGAACTAGTCCTTGGCTATGAGGGTAGAGCTTAGGACAGGTAGATCTTGAAAAACTGAAAAATTGAAACCTTTGGGAGAGGGCAAAATGGAGTACTATGCCATGTTATACACCATAATTAGTTTGGTGCCAAAACCAGGGTTNAGACAAAATGGAGTACTATGCCTATACTATGCCTACTACTAATTATGTACCATAACTAGTTTGGTGCCAAAACCAGGGTTGGGTAGAAGGACATTCTTCATGTACAGTGAGTGGCAAACTTTAAAGCCAGAAAATAAAGCATCCTTAAGTCAGATTTTCAACACCGGATCTGACACAACAGTGAGTTTGTTACTCATCAAGTACAAGCTGGTGAAAAAAGTTTAGGAAATGCACAAACCACAGGTCCAGAGAAAACTGGAATTATTGTTGTTGTCTGGCCAGCCGAGTGTAACAGTTGTGAAAGGATCCACATGGCGACTCGGTTTAATATATATCTTGTGATCCTAAATAAGATGTAAATGTATCAGTTAGAATAGGAACATGTATAAACACACACATATGTTGCATCTTTATAATGAAAAAGTTCTGAAAGTTTAGACCCCAAATCACTGCATGCAAATCTGTAGTTTATATGATCTTTCCCTGATCAGAGGTAGTATGGAGGTAGAAGCTGTGGGAATAGAAGCAGATGGCACTGAAAAGTTGTGCGGCAAAATTCTCTCAAATGCAGAATTCGTTTAGGAGGGCAACTCCCATTTTCAAAACTAGATACTTAGGAAAGTAATTCCCATTAATTCTTCACATCTGGACCAAGACTTCTAACCCTTGAACAATCATTTTTGTTCTAGTGCATCCCCTTTTAATCTGAATTGGATACATTGCAGCTATAAACAAAGAGAAGAAGGGGTAGCTGAATTTGTCTTTCTGTGCAGCAAACTGTGATAAACTTGGGTTTGGATTAGATTTATATTCCTCTGGTACAATATATTCTTACAGGCAATCTGTAAGGCATGATGGCTTCTTGTGAAGCAGTGTATCTCCCACAGCAGATGTCTGTCTGCTAGTGTTACAGTTAAAAACTAGGCCTTTAAGATGATAAAATATTCGATCTGGCATTTTTATTATTTAAATCTGGACAGCTGCTAGCAATTGGTGTATCATTAACTTCTTTGTTTGCCATAAACTGGAAAATTTTTCATTGCAAAATAATTTAAACACTCCAATACAGAAGTAGAAAACACTTGGGAACCATATAAAATATATTAAACTCTACTTGAAGGATCACACTTCAGAAAGAGGTTTGCATTAGTCAAGTAGATGAATTAAAAATTCATCTAAACACATTTCAACTTCCAAAACTGAATTGTTGTGGAAAGTTCATTTTCTTTAATCTTTTTTATGAATTGTAGAAGGAATGCCTGTAAACACATTTGTCTCCAAGACTTTTGGTGTAGATTTTGTGTTAAGCCGTATGGGGAACAGAACATCTAGTCCATAATTTACTGTGCTACAAATACTTATTTTCCGTGTCTTGTACACAGCCCTTTCACTGGTAAGAAAAATTTCTAAGCAATTTTAAAGAAAGATCCTTAAATAATACTTACACTTTTCTTTTGGGTATTTGTTTTGTAGCTACCTTCTTCTTTAGCAGAATCTGTTTAATGCAAAAAAGAACAGAATATTTCAGTGTTACCCGTAAAGCTTTCAGACATCCTCAGTAAATATTACTTAAATCCACAGGATTTGACTACTGACAATGTGAAAGATGGGGCTGTAAGAATCAGATTCCAGAGCTGTGATAAACAGCCGAGTTAAATAGGTAAAATGGTAAGAACAAGCTCATCACAAACTATAAAGATGATCCTGATTTTTCAAACATAATGGTATAAATCAGAATATATTCACAGAAGGTGATGGAGTTTCACTGATCTACAAAGGCAAATTGATGGAAAGCACTGGAAAACTTTCAATACAATTAGTGCTGAGGTTATTTTATTTCTGGTATAACCTGCTCTTGTAAATGTAAGGATGAGCCATCTAGAAGCCATTACTGACAGCAATTTAGGAGACTGCTGTGATGCAAATATTTTCTGGTTTCAAAGCTATGTCCCGAGCCACAAACTCCACTAATTATTTCTAGGACAAATAGCAAATGTGCAATGTGTTACGTATACAGAGTGATGCTAATTTATGACTACTTCAAAGTCAGGGAATCTGCCTTCATCAGGAAGAAGCCTCCACAAAAGTTTTCAGCACTGTTGCTGGAAGGAAAGCAATTACTAGATGCAAACCATAAACACTCCATGAAATGCTGTGATTGCAAAAAGATATTTACATGGTCAAAACCATCACTGTCAGATTAGTGCAATTACCTTTTTTACGGGAACCGTTTGCGAACACCGTGATGAATCCAAGATCCAGACTCATGTTTGAGAAGGCATTCTTGGCCACCACTTTCACTAGAAAAGTACCTAGAGAAGGCAAAGGGCCAGTTAAGAGTAGCAGTGGGCCCAGTCCAACAGGTTTGAGGTATAATATCCAATTTGTAAAGAAAAAAATGCTATTCTTTTCTGTTAAGAGTTTTCAGGGGAGTTTCTGATGGGTGTCCACTGCTGAAAAACTTTTCCAGGAATGTTTTTTCCCTTTATCTCAACTTCTTAATAACTCAGCTGCCCTTTTCCTAGCTGTTGTCATGCTATTCTGTCAGCTGACTATGATATTATCACACAGGAAACTAGAGATGTACAAACACTGGAGGCCAAGTGAGTTTAGGCATCTTGAGAGAGCAGCTATCTTGTTTGAAATTTTCTGCCTATGGGGAAGGGATGTTCAAATGGGTACGGGGAGAAAAAACAAAACTTTAATATTGAATAATTTAAAAATATGAAATGAAATCATAATTAGCTTCTACTCTTCCCACTTTGGCATGGAATTGGAATAGCTCATTAGGGGTGGAAACTTTTTTATCTTCTGCCACTGCTAATTAACTCTTAAGCACAATCTCCCTAATTCCACATTTTAAAGGCTTTGACTATGTAATAATGGAAAGATAATATTACTAAAAACTTTATTCCTAATTAACTCCAACAAAAGTTACGTTGTTGGAAACAGGCATACAGAAAAACTCCCCTTTTATTTGTCATCTCTACTGAGAACTCCTCAGATTATGAATTACTTCGGTGTAAAGTGCAGAGCAGTCTAAACTTGAAACATTATGAACAAACAGGAGGAAAACACTTTGTTATTCAAGAAAATGTCCTCATTTGTACTTCAATCAGACGGTGCCATGAAAAAATAAACCCTATGTCTTTTCACTACGTCTCTCCCATTGCAAGAATCAGGTGAAGCCTTGCTCTGAGTCTGCATATGCAGACGCAATCGTCAGTTCTGGTTTTTAGCTCACGTACAAGTCAATACGACTGTGCTGTTCATCCTGTTCTGCAGACTAAGTCTGAGCAGTCAGAAAAGCTGCCAAATTCAATTACTGTCCCCTAGCCCAGGATGCTGTGACTCTTTATGTGACCTGTGCTCATCTGTGGTGTCCTGGAAGCACAGGAGGTGTCGGTGTGCTGTACCTTCCGAGGGCACGGGAACGCCGTACGTCCGCGGCTCCCCACCAGGGCCGTCTGCCTGGTGACGGTGTGTTTGGTTGGATCCAGTCACCTCAAACATCAGCTTCTCTGGGGCACCACGGGACACAGAGACATTCACCTCCAAATCCTCCCCCAGCTGCAGAGTGTGGGAGGCTACTGCAGCTTGAATTCCAGACACCGGCTCAATTAAATGAACAGCAATACTCTCGGAGATCTCTGACGCCGTCGTGTTCCTGGATGCTCGGATTTCCAGCTGATGTATCCCTGGGCCTAGCAGCTCTTGAGAGGCACTGTTGAGTGTCAGGTTATGAGGGACAAGACCTTCCTTTGCACTGGATTCAGTCAGTGTCATGTTATCTGCTAACATACTGTAGGTTACCCCGTTGCCTGCAAAAACAGATGAAAATTTCTCACAGCTTGTGCCATAGGCCATCCAATTCCAGCTGCTTTGTGCAGCATTCCAGCGTTTGTACAGGAGTCACAAGAACACTACAGCAATGCAGTCATTTTTAGTAAAGTCACTTAAAGTGACTTAATGAAAATCTATCCTGTGTTTTCTGCTGGGAATGTTTTGAGAAGAGAATTCAAACATAAATTAGTGAATTTTATTTTTTTCAGCATATATGTGGCTTCCAGGAACTTGAAGTGAGAAAGAAATGTACACCAGCAAATGTGTCCAGCTCAGAGTGCAATCCTCTTATCCTAATCAGAGGAGCATTTCCATGAATTTCTAACTTCAAATACAGAAATATTCTGACTGGCATCACATGGATTTTTGTGACAAAAGTTATGCTCGTGCTGTCACCTTTGTGAATAGGAGAAAAGGGTTTATACTTATGCTGTAGGTGGTAAAATATCTCTGAGAAAGAACCCTGCTGGGGGAACTGAGAGAATTCAATTGCAGGAATACAACAATTAGAAGGAAAGCATTCACTAAAAAGAAGGATTATTTTGCATAATAAAAATCCTGCTTCTATCCCATGGACAGCAATAATATTTATCCTTCCCTTTAAATCATGCAAAGAAATTATCCTCACCTCCACTGAGCTGAACTTGGATCCACAACACCTCCCCATAGAGCGTACGGCAGTGGGAGCTGTTCCCAGTTTCATACTGGCTGTAGCACCCAGTGATGCTGAGCTGATCCATCTTATCTTGAACAGTCACCTGCCTCTGTGCCATCACATGCCACTCGCTGGTGGTGCACTCCACAAAAACAGTAAACTCCCCGGGAGAGGAGTACCTGTATGTGAGGTTGCTGACCAGTCTAGAATAGAAAGAGAACAGCTGCTTGTTGTAGAAGACCATCCTGGGAAGTCCTTCACCTTACATGATAACACATTCCCAAATTTCATTCATTCAAATGTCGTTCCTAGCACTAAGACAAAATCTGATTTTTAAATTCATCAGAAAAATGTTTGATCTTTTAAAGACAGGATTTTTATGCAATTAAAACAAAAGAAAAACTACAGAATGTCCTTGTTATATTTTAATTGTTATCAAAAAACACTCTTTAAACTTAAATAATATTTGCTTGTTCTTTGGCAATTACTGACATGTTTTCAGTAATTTTAAGCCTTAAGATCTGGAATAAATACTCCTGGAAATAGGAAACACTTGTTATAATAGAAGAAAGATTGTGGCTGGCAGCTTAATATAAAATTTTGTATTGATTTCAAAACAGGTTTTTGCAAAATCCAAGTCTCTTGCATGTATGTCCTATTATTAAGCTATCTAGTTTTTAACATCTCATTTATGAGACTCGGCACATTCAATAAAGTGCAAGCAATGAAATGTCTGAAGAGAAATGAAGGCTGTATCTTACGTTAGAGGGTAGTAAGGATCAATAGTGTGACCATCTCCAGTGCTAATGGTACAGGAAAGATTCCCAGAGTATGGTGAGAGCAGCCAGTTCAAAGTGACCGTGATATTTTCAAAGACAAAACATGTGTCTGTCATAACTAGCTGCAGACCTGCAAAACAGAATGACAGAATTCAGTGCCAGTGTTCGTCTACTTTTCTTACAAAATTCAACCAATTTTCAGGCACTGAGAGCCAGCCTGCTCCAAGCCACAGTTGGTATTGCTGCTAATTTGTGTGCATTAGTGGTGTGACAGGGAGCTGATTCTTTTCCATGACTACTAATCAAGATTCTTGTTAGAACATAATTTCTTCTAAGTGTATTTTATGTGTCTGAATTTCTGGGCTTTGTATTCTAACCAGAACCCTCAGTTAGGACAGGGAGACTATGTTTTTGTGCCTATTTTTAGTGGTCACCACTATTCCAATTTCTTCTCTGAGGATGGAAGAGTGATTTTTAAGATAAAAATCGGTGGTCACAGCAAAGAACAGGACAGGCTTCTAGTGTGGACAGCCCCCTCCCTCTTACCTTCCTTGCAGTGGTATTGAATAGACAAATAGCTTCCCAAAGCTGGACAAGGATCTCCAAAGAAAGTGCCATCTGCTGCCACCTGGCAGGCCTGGAGACCGTGACACTGGCCTGGAAAGGGAGCATTTCAGATCAGCCACTCGCTTTTGCCTTTACTGTCACAACAGCTTGAATGAAAGATGATTGAGAAACAAAAAGGGCAGGAGGAACAATACAGTGTCACTGATTTCTAGACAAATTTCAACATCACTTTGACTTTAGTGTGTTCCTTATTGTGTGGCATTTCTTAGCACTATTTCATATTATTGGAATAAAGCTGAATTTGAAAAGGTACAAAAAAAAAAAAAAAA
>VZTG01001074.1:801285-894566 GCA_013397845.1 Melanocharis versteri
AAAAAAAAGCTTATGTGTTTTGTAAAATTTCGGCTGGAAGCCCTAAGAATCACCCTGGGGACAGGCCACAGTCACTGTTTATTCTCCAAGGGTGGGTGCTCGACATGTGGCAGGCAGCAGCAGGTCCCTTCTGCCCTCACGTCCCCGTGGGAGTCAACCTTTCCACTCCTTTTTGGAGTGAAAGTTAGGTTTGGAGTTAGGTTTGTCTGGATGTGTTGCCTTCCATCTCTGTCAAACCTTGTGTATCCCACTGAATTTGTCGAAGAATCAGTGTGCCCACATATTTTCTTCATACAGCGAGAGGAGCCAGGCTCACCCTTATCCTTCATTTGCTCCCCCCTCTTCTGAATCTTGTCTCCTCACAAAACCCCTCCTTTTGCTCCTCCTCTCCTTCTCTGTATGCTTGCTCCTCACAAAACCCCTCCTTTCCATCCAGCCTCCTGTAGCAACCTCCGCCCTGTCAGAAGTTCTCTGTGTTCCCTTCATTTTAGGAATAATCCACTTTCCCGTTCACTAACTCTACTGGAATACAAGAAGAAGTATTCGAGGGGCAAGGAACTTTGGCACACACTCTATTTCTGACCAGCGGTGCTGTAAGATACCACCTGCTACTTCATCCTTGACACTGATCCAGCTGCAGCCTTCATCTGTTTCGGACTGGAGAGGAGTCTCTGACACACAGTAGTGAGGGGTCTTCCGCCCATAGAAGCTCTCTTCAATTTGGATAACTTCTCCTGATCCACACTGTACAGTGGCATTGTAATTATCACAAGCAATGCTCTGGCCAGATTCTAGTAGGAGAAAAAAAACCCCCATATATTACCTTTTTGAATTTCTGAAAAATCCTGCTACAATTCTACTGCATGTCCCTTTTGTTTTGTTTCTCTTTCTTCCCTTTTCTCCCTTTTAAGCTAAACAATTAGGAAAATTTAAGAAAATTACAAAATAATTAAGTATTTTTATTTTTAAAAAGTCAGAATTAATAGATTTATGTTTTTACTGCCTTAAAACATTGAGGACATTTTCAATAAGCAAAAATATTTTAATTATAAAAACAAATAGCATTTTTGTGGAAAACCCTTAGCATTTGTTTGACCTGAAATACTGGAAGGTCTAAAGTTACTCCTTACTTCCGAAAGAGATGTATGGATTGCATAATATTCAGGTAATTGCTTTGGAGAATAGTTTGCATATTAAGTATGGGAGCTGATCCCATTTCTGCTACAGAGACTCCTTTGTTCCTGTGTGATTTTTGACTGACTTCATTCAGCAGGACTGCTCAGATGAGTAAGGTCATAGCTCTAAATGCATACACCTCATTCTTTGATTAATCTGGGACAGTTAATTATCTTTCAGAATTCTTAGTATCGTGTAGTAATCAGGGTACTTAATACCCTGAAGAGGAGGATGTGAATAACTGCTCTCATATGGGAGTGTTGCAAAAGAATGTTTTTGTTTCAGCTGTCCCAGGTTTAAATACGTTGTCCTCCCGCTGCTGTTTGGATCATTCCGCTCAAGTCCCTTGATTAACAGTACCAGTGTGTGCACACTGCAATAATTGTGTGCTATTGTTATTTAAAGGCTAAAGCTAAGCCTGGCTGTAACTATAGCAACATGATCAGTTTACAGATTAGAGCTCTCTAAATAAGCTTGAAAAATAACTTGCTGTTATATTCTAGTATGGACTATTATCTCATGCCTTTTTTTTTGTTCTATATATGAAGATTTCTCACAGTATTTGCAGTCAACTCTTACATGGAAAGATGTACAAAACTTGGTCTGTGTTCCTCTGTATGAACCCTGGTTTGATACACATATACTTACTATAATAAACTGCTAACCCACAGAGCACCAAATGGTAGAATTGCCTCGATCTGGTCTTGGTTTCCTGGGTAGAGGAATGATGAATGTAGAGTAAGATATTGTTGCTCTTTGAATTTAATGGGCTCTCAGTCAGATCCTATGGTAACAGATGATAGTTTCCTTACAAACAGTTGTCTACCATGGTTGTAATGGAAAAATCATTTCAGTCTGTTTTTGCAAGGAAAATAAGCTTAAGGGATTGTGCTGTCTGCCAGTTTCCTCTCCCCCAGTCATTTTTAATGTTAGTCATCTTCAGCTAAATTTGTTGTATAGATATAAACCTCCAACACCCTAAAATTTAATGAAATGCAATATCTAGGCAGAAGAGAAAGAGCTACATCAATGCCTCTGTGAGGAGTGGGGTTATTTACCTATTCTGTGACATGGAATTGAAGTGGCCAATGCATGCAGCTGGAGTTCTGGAGCAGCTGCAGGGGAGGGAGCTGAGGGAGTGAAAAGTGTTTGCAGAGGTGGGACGTGCTGGGGAAATGGGAGTGAACTGGGAGTGCTGAGGAGGAGGGCAGGGAGGGGATGTGGAACAGAAAACCAGGATAGGAAACAAAACTTTATTATCTTTGCTTATTGCAGAACAACTTGTTATTTATGTCAGTAGTAGTAGAGTGCTGGGCAGGGCAGTAGCAGCTCTAGGGCTCGTGGAAACCTGTACTTGCATACTTGATTTGAAGCCTTTTTGTATTAGTGAGCCCACAGTCAGACTGTCCTTCCAGTGCTTGTGACACCAGTCCTAGATGCAGTTTAAGGTACTCTTGTGCAAAGTGCAAGGAACACAAATTGCCCTCATATCTATATGTTGAAAGGGATGATATTGCCAGCATTCCTTTCCAGAACTGTTTGTTCCAAGTTACAGTTTGAGGGACACAATGTCTGTGGATTTTCTGTCTGAGCACAGGAAGTACAGGTTCCTGTCTGCTTCCTTAACCTGGGGAAAACCTTGAACTTCGCCTGATGGAGGGGTCTGAGAAGAAACAAGAAAAACTTGTTCTCACTTTTGCTCACTCCAGGCTGCAAGGAGTGGTGCCTCTGGAAGCCTGGCTGTATTTTTGCTTCAGTTACAAATGGAAATGATTCTGGCACACATGAATGAGTGTTTTTACGGTGCAGCCACCTAGCCCAGGTGTTATGGTGTTGTGGGAGTTTATTCTTGCATCCATGCTTTAACATAGCCAGCTTTTGTCCACTGAAGATGTGGACAGCTACACATTAGATTCACTCTCAGATCCATTTCTATTTTATCAATCCTCAGCTGGAACCCTGGACTCAATGTCTGGTTGATGAGCACCTACATCTCCCAGTGATTTCTGAGTTCTTCCTTTTTTGGATCAGGTCTTACATCAGCACACTGGAAAAAGAGCTCCTGCTGGGGTTATATGGCTTTTTGCTTGTTCACATTTAGTAAGATTCATTAAGTTATTTCCCAGCTACTTTGAAAGCAACAAGACAATTTATGCCCCATTGTGATCACGGCACATTCCACTGTTCCAGCTGCTGTGTATCTTACCAAACTCGCAAATGAAGTCAAATTCCTGGCTGCAATTTTCAGTCACACCCCACTGATACTTGGCATTCTTCAGGATGTACCCACATGTGGATGAGAAGGGAGATGGCTGATCCTTGTACCAGTTCCTGTAGCTTATATTTGAAGTGTCCAGCCAAGTTATTGACCCTGTGAACAGAGAAGTTGTGTCCCGAATGTTTATTTTTCCCAGTAATACCATTAGAGTCAGAGCCTGCAGAGCAGGACTGTAGCCCTGCTCCTACTGAAGCACAGGTGGTTTGGTCTGGGTAAGGACCTTCCATTACATTTTATGTTGAACCTGATACAATCATGAAAAGAGACACTGCCACTTCCACCTGTGCTCCCAGCCTCGAGATTTCACCATTTCCCTTGCATCAGACCTTGCAGCACTTCCTAGTGGGATGAATGGGCTTCCACTGGAGACCTAAGCCAGCACATTTGTTTCACTGGGTCAGCAAGCTGGTCTCATTCACCATGTGTTCATACAACCACAAGATCCAAAGGAAAGGGTGATAACATGCAACGAGGAAGTGAAGCAGGCAATTAAACATCTTAATATAAATCAAAGGTACAGCAACAAAAGACAGAGGCTTTTCAGCAGATGTCTACAAAGGCACTTACTGCATTTTCTACCATGTTAAGAAAGCATCGTGAGCTGATACAATTTTAAAGACATGATTTTAAAACCACCTACCATCAGTAGTTTCATTCAGCAAGGAGTTTGAGATCAGTCCTATCCACCATTCCTGATCCTCGGCAATATGTTTTTGCAAGAACTCTTGAGTTTCCTCATTTTGAATAAAGACAAGGTGCCCTCCTCCTCTCTCACACCAGCTCTGGGCACTTGTGAAGGTTTGCTGGAGTCTAACAAACTCATAGCATGAGTGGTTGAAAGCTTGCTGGTACTTTGAACAAGGTATTCCTTCATCAGTTGCTTGATCCACAGCCAAGCACACAGCAAGAGAAATCAGAACTGCGACCCACAGCCACATTCTCAGCTCAGTGCCGTGTGTCACACTCGTCTTGCTTACCAGGGCACCACTCTTTTTGCTGCCCTCTTCAAAATCTTGAGATGTCATCCTTGTCATGTCATCAGCATTTCTCCTTCCTCTTTGCTGCTTGCCACAACAGCAGCAATCGAGTATGAAACAGAACAGAACTTCTAATATATAGTTGTGATTGCGTCTGGGGGGTGTTGCGCTGATGCTAAGCCCCTGCACTGGCCCTTGTGAGCTCTATTCTACAAATGTCACATCCCGTGTGAGATCATTTTGAGGAGAAGACATTAAATCATTGCCTTCTGTGTGAGCAGAGAAGATAAAGTTGATATATGCTGCTGTTGAACACGTGGAAAAGTGAGATAAAGCTCCTACATCAAAGGCTTTGTTGTGTGAACATTAAAGTTGGGAGGTCTTTACAACAGCAAAGAGATACAATAGTGAGAATAAGAAAAATGGGAAACACAAGGAGTTATGAGATGGGAAAACACACTGCTTCTCTAGATACATTTAATTGGTCTGGATTGCTTTATTGGTAATAATTATTGTTTGAGGTGCTTCTTTTGGATGCTAATGCAATGTCTATAATTATTGTATCATATCCATCCTGCCCACATGTGCAGATTAATCTCAGCCTTTCCAAGTAGGCTTCATTTTGAGCTGTTGTGTCTGCTTAGAATTCCGCACCCCAAGTGAAATGCTCCCATCATCCCTTAAAAGATAAACTGCTCAACTGTTTGGAGCTACCGTATTTGCATCTGCTTGGAGGCAGAAGAGAAAGCCATAACTTAAAACCATGGTTTAGGAAAGATGAAAATACAGTCTTAATCATCAGAACTATTTGGGAGCCCTATGTGCGCATTCCAAAGGCTGCTGATGGACTTTGGGAAGCAAGCCCAGCAACACTTAGGAGCTGAAATCTCTAAATGCATCTCAACTTCCTTATAAAAGATATCCATCAGGTTTACAAAGCCACCAGTTTAATAGAAGCACAGTACAAATAAAGATTTTAGCTATTGTGATCCTCCTGTCCTTGGCATTAACTCCATTGAGTTTGATGCCATTATTATTAATTTATACCACTATAACCTGAAACTGAAAGGACATGCACTTATATTTAGACATGGATCAGTGAGCCAGTTACCGCAGCACAGAGGAATCAGCGCTGTTTGATGGATTCCTGCACTGCAGAAATGCCTCCTGCACTGCACTGCTGGGCTGAAGGCAGTGCCCATCCCTGCAGAGTGCCAGCCCAGCTCCAGATCCAAAGCTTTCTGCCAAAGTCAAGAGCATGCACTGCATCCAGTCAACATCTAAGAGTGAACTTCAGTCCCAAGACCTTTCTGGACCTCCAGTTCATGGTTTTCTTGCTCAGCTGGAAAAAGCAGGACTGTTATCAGAGTTTTGAAGATAAAGTTAATAGGAAAGTGTTCAATGGGTATGAAAATTGTGGGGGATGAGAGGAAAGGAGAAGAAAATACACTGTGTTGGATGTCTTCCTTCTCACCACACCTGTAAATCAAGACTTCAGCTATGGAACCCTTGGAGCAGATCCCACATGAATTTCTGGCTGATTAATAGGGAGAGCTTATGGAGCAGCTGAGATATGAATAGTCAGACTGGATTTCCCAGCTCTGGAGAAGGCCAATCCATATTCTAATTAGCTAATTGGCCCAGATACCCATCCTCTTCCTGGAAGAGACCGTGTAACTATGATTATCAGCTGTTTTTGTTGGGGATGTCTGCAAATTAGGAGTTCCTTTCAGGCCCCATACAAAACTTCACATGCTTCAGTTTGGGAACGCCCAATCCAACTGCTTTATATTCAAGCTATTGCAGCAGTCAGAGCTGAGGGCAGCTGCTCTTCAGTTAGTTGGCCACTGTATATTTGCATGATGCTTTCAGCAGACTCCCTGCTTCTTCTTGGGCCCTGCTGACTTGCCAGGCTTCGCAGCAGCTGGCAGCCAGCCCTCCCACTTCGTCCTTCCAGATATGAGAAACACAGCCTGTTTCTGAAAGCACAGGTGTGATGGAGGAGACTGTCCTTAAGTGTACTGGCTTGGTGATGCAGACATTTCCAGCAGGAGCCTTTGACTCACTTTTGTGATGAATGTGTTCTGTAGCATTGTCCAGTTCTTTCTCTGCTACTGGAAATCTGACTGCATGAACATACTGCTAAAAATGCCAGGGCTGAGGGTGCCACAGGCTCTCTCCTGTGAATCTGCTCCAAAGCCATTGAAATTAATGGAAGTCTTGTCACTGGCTTTGACGGATTTTGAAACAGGCCCTAAAAAAGAACAAACAATGTTTGGAAATGTCTACAAAAAAAGCCAAGCTCTCCAAGTGAGTCTACTGTTGGCAATTTCTATAGCAATGTGCATTTTTTTCCTAATCTACGGTTGCTATAAGTTACTCTTCAGCTGCCTGCAGCAGATGGAGAGTGAAAGAAAGACAATTTCCCTCTTTGGCAGTTTGTTGACTTCATATACTTTAGTGCCAGGAGAGCATTCTGTCAGTTTATTCTGTTTACCACAAGAATGAGAAAAGCATTTACATGATAAGAAAATACTGCTTTTAAAGCATCAAAATTAGTGACTCGGGTCTTCAAGAAGAAAGAAACTTCCAAAAACCCTTTTCACTCTTAAGTGAGAACTCAGTTGACGTCAAGTAAACAGTGCTCCTTGAACTTACCTTCTTGTGGGAAACATGCCTTTTGCATTCTTCCTCAACAGAAAGACATTTTATTTAAAATAGTTTTGTTATGCCAGGAGTCATTGACTTTGGGGTGGTCCTGGTCTGTACCCCAGTGCAGATCACAGCTGCATCGTGACAGCCTGAGAATGTCCTGTGATTCAAACTGCAGCACTGCAGAATAGCTTGACAATCCATAACAGAGACCAGAAAGTGCTAGATTTGAAGAACTGAGGAAGAGAAGAACTGCCAAAGAGAAGGAATAAATCACACCCCTGTTCATTTTGGCTGTTGTTCATTTGCCTTCACGAAGAACAAGTAAATTTGCTTTCTATAGAAGAATATTACCATCTTTACGTTCCTGAATATTACTGAATGTAATATACAGATTTTTGTCAGGAATATAAACAGCTCTGTGTTCTATTAACTGAATAAACACAAAAATGGAAAATTGATTTCTATTACTTTGACTTTGAGGTAGAAAAAAGATTAATTTCAAGTATCATTAACTTGAGATAAGATTATGAATAGTCCATTTTGCTGTGTCATGTGAACTTCTGCAGTGTGAAGAATATTATTACCCAGATAGGTAGGAAGTACTGAGTCCTAGGCAGACTACACCTACACCTACACCTTCCATCTCTTCAGCTGGCTTTAAAAATGCCCATTTGCCAATTAGTTTAAGAAGGTGGATCANGTCCGTCTCTTCAGTACTTTAAAAGTGGCTGGCTTTAAAAGTGCCCATTTATCAATTAGTTTAAGAAGGTGGATCACAATCACACTTCCTTCCTTGCTGCTCTCCTGGGCTGCTTGTCCTGATGGTGAGACCCAGTTATTGCCGACTGAAAAGGGTTTGGTCTTGTTGTTGCTTCTACTGTCTAATTTTCCATGAGGCAACACACTGAACTTACCAGTGATCCCTGCCAAGTTGCAATTTTGATGGTATCTTGTTTATAAAAACAGGGGAAACAATTCTTATCTGTACAGGGTGCAATAATTAAATTGGACGTTCATGCCTGGCATGATGGGGTCAGGATAAAGATAAGTAAGATTACGTTCAGGAGCTGTTGGGTTGAATATAATTTCTGTTTATGGGATGTGTATGGTTACCTGGATAAGTCACCTGGATAAGTCCCTGAGGATCTTCTCACAGAACTGTCCCTTTGGAAGTGTCTGCCATTGCCTTTAGGCTCGTAGCTGGCCTTTCCTCACTGCCACAGTTGATGCCTCAATCCCTGCCTCTTTCCCAGCCAGTTCCCCTGTGTTATTGCCTTTCAGAGCAGAACTTTGACTGTTAGGAAGAAGGGTGTGAGTGGGCCCCATAAGAACATTTATTGAGCTGGAGTTATTGATGGCCAAATTGAGCCCCAGTTGCTCCACAGAAAGGAGCAGAACTATCTCAAGAACCTGATGACACCTCATGTGTCCTTGTGATCATGTTTGACTAAGTGGCACAATTTAGATCTGCCATTGCCTTAATATCTTAATTAGAGAACTGTTCAAAGCATTAAAGGTGCCCTCTTTGGGTAAAACATTAACTGGTACATACAAATGGACTGAACTTTGCCCAGCACACACAGGGGTAAAATTAATTGCTTGATCTGAATTTACAGCCATCATTTACACCCACTGTCTCTTCAGTCTCTCCAGGTTTCCATAAGTGTAAAACTGGCCAGACTTCTAAGGTGCTTCAGTTTCCGCCTCTTGTTTGCTTTATTTAATTTGGTTACACATTTTTCTTCTGCTTATTATGAGCTATTTCAGAGCTTACAGGGCATGGAAACAGAGAGAAAAAAAGCTCTATTACAAGTCGTTTTCATTGATAATGGCTCTTGTGAGTAGATATCCAACAGCTTACAAAAGAGAGCAGCTCCACAATCCGCATAATGAAAGGACTGGAGGCCCAGCAGCCTCTCTGTTCAGGACCACTGTTTTTGTGTTAAGCCCTCTGCACTCAGCTGCCATTCACTAAAACCAGAAAGCAGCTCTTTTGAGGTTTTTTTTTATGTTCCCCCAAAGATGTACAGTAGGCTACAAGGTAGGATAGAGTGCAGCAACATTAACTTCTGTCACTGTACCCATTTGTGACCCCATTTCTACACCTTCAGTTGTGGAAGTGAATGCCAGCCTTCGCGTTGTCACTCTGCCCACTTGAAAACACATGACTGAACTGTGTGATTTACATATTAAAACATTTAAATAGAGATGTTGAAAGGTGCAGATAAGCTTATAGAAGTCTTACAGCAAGGAAGTTTATATGGGTATTGTGGCTGTTTATTTGTTTTAATGTCTAGTGTTTAAATATTTGGGCATTATGATCACTGGGCAGGCTCAGTCTGATGGGTACCAGTATGGGTAGGCCAGCAGTTCCACGCCTCAGCACTTGAAGAGTTTTAATATTGTTACATTATATTTTTATTTTAATGAACAATTCAGTATTTCTTGTGATATGTATTAAAACTATGACTGTTAAAAAGAAAACAATGCTTTTGTTTATCAAAGAAATTGTGAAATCTCACGAAAAACTCCCCCTCCCCAAAATTAAAATTTTATCAAGGAAATTAAAATCTCACAAAAATAGTTATTTTTGTCCAAATAATGAGCAAAACAATATATGATCAAAACTGTTTTGTCCCAAATAATATCCGGTCAGAATAATAAAGGGAAACTATTGTTGTTTAAATTTGAACAAACTACATTAGTAATTTGTGTTTGCAATTATATCTGGACAGTGCAAGATACATGTTTCTAAATAGTCTGGTGGCATTTTTGTGAAATGAGATCATGCCAATAAAAGAGTATTTAGCAAAGATAAGAACTTGTGTTTCTAGCAAGTGAGATAGCAATTAGTGTGATTTCAGCAAGAACAACTCCTAAGTTCATATCAGTTTTACTATTGGAGTTTTATTTGGTAGTAATAGACAACTGTTGATAGCTGAAAGTTCTTACCACAGCTTAAAGTCATAGATGTCAAGTCAATTTGACCTTTGTTAATGGGCTTTAATTAGAACTCCAATTCTATAAGCAAAAGATTGAGATTAAAATAAATTAAGAGCAATAGAGATAAGGAATTATATTGCTCTCTCTGTGATTTATAAGGCAATTACTTGCTTCTTGCTAAGTGCATCAAAAGTACAAAGGTGGGCACATGGCAATGACATTATTGTTGTACTAGAAATGCAGTTAACCAGCTCTGCTGACTTGGAAGGCTTTGTTTTGATTAACCACAGAGATCAAACCCAAAATGTAACCCCCAGCCTCCAAAGATGTCTTCATGGCCCTTTTAAAGTGTGGGAGAGAAGCTCAGGCCATGCAGAGACTGAAGGGAAGTGAAAGTGAGAAAGGGCTCAAGAGGGAACAGCTTGTGGCCTTCACCACAGTTGTTTAGAGCAGAAAGAAATATAGTGAAGCAAATCTGCACGTGGTGGGGACCTGGTGACTTCAAAAATGTTGTCATGAGGGGTGAATAGAGAGAGGAAACTGTGGAGAGAAATGTGAGATTTGGTTGGGGGAAGAGGATTTTGCAACAAGAAGAAACATTGTGGGATAATAAAATTAGAAAAGTCACCTAATCCACATTCTCTACTGCTGATAATTACACATTGTAATTGTAAATCAATGCTTTGATATTTTGCCATTTCACTGTAAAAAAGGGGGGAAATCACACAGTCGGCAAGAAAATTAATCTCCACATACCATACTAAATTGCTTATTTGTCATTAGTGTTATGAAAACAACAAAAAAAGTGTTTTGCTGGTAAATTAAGTATTTTTTACTGACAAGCAGGAAAAATTACCTTCACAAAGCTTCTTTATTTAAGTTGTACAACATATGAGACAAAACTTTCAGTCACAGACACCTAAAATTAGCTACCAAACATATTCAGGTTGATTTCAAAAGCTGTTAGATATCTGCAGCTCCTTATTCTTCCATTCAGACAACTTTTAACAAGGTTTCAAATTGTATCATCTTGGCTGAACCTTAACCTACATGAACATTTGTGGTGGAGGAGGCAAAAGAAGTTTGAATTAACCTTTTAATTGCTTGCTTGCTTTATGGAAATCTTAATACCACTATAGATTAGACAACTCACAGGTCAGATAATTAAAACTGCAGCATTAAGAGCTGCACTCATAAACGGATGAGGATACACTGAAACAAACATATTAAAGCAAACCAGAACATTATGGAGGGAGAAAAAGTTCCCATGGCTTAGTGAGAGTAGAGTTTTCAGACAGATCCTTTTCAGTCCCTAACACTGCTGAAAAATCCCTTACTTGGCTTTGTGTATAACGTGAATCAACACCTCAATGCACACACACACTCTCACATATATGCAAGTGCACACGTACATATATACAGTATATATGCATGTCTGTGTATGTATCTCCATATATATGTGGATTTTGATCCCCTTCATCTCCTACAGCCTTCTGGTTCAATCCTGCTGTTTATTAGTATTAGTAATTCACACAAAGACCTTATATTTTCTCTTCTAATCTGGCTTTTTATTTTGTTATAATCTACTTCTGTCAGTGGTTTCCAAAAGGAGACCAGGGCACGCTGTCCTGATGATCTCCCAGAGTGAAGATCAGCCATCAACCAGACAGGAGGTTTGGAGGAAAGGAACAATGTACAATAAATGTGTCAGAAGAGTCTGTAGCACAAATTGTGTTTTGAATAAAATAACTGTTATAGTTCTAAGAGATCAGTCAGTCTTAAGAAGTGATGTTAAACATTTTGGGAACAATGGTGATTCAGCTGAAAAAATCGGATTTTAGGGTAACCCCATATGAAATTGCATAATATATAATTGTGCAAAGATTTTCTTTATCCTTCATGGTCAATGGAGCCTAAGATTTGCTCTGCAATCACATGCTTTATATTGAAATAATTCTCTTTCCAGAGGATTTCAAAATTAACAACATTGAACTCAGTTAAGTACCTTATCTAGAAACAAAAGCATGAAGTTAAAAACCTGCCTTAGTTTTAATGAATCCTGCCATACTTTCATAGGTGTATTTGGGTCACATATGGGAGAATATGTTAGAGTGAAAAGATATTTTGTTCAAAGATGTGCCACTCAGTTGACTCTGGAACAGCTTGTATATAAAAACCGCATCATATGACTATTCAGTGATGATAATTTGTTAATTTACAGAACAGCCCAGTTTAAAATCATGGAATGGAAAGAAAAGGATGATCCCCTGCTCTGAAGTGCTTGTCACTCCCAAAGTGCCAAAACCAGAACAGTGAGTAGAGATTTCTTTTCTTTTCCTCTCCCTACCAGCCAAATGGGACGAGCATCCCTAGCAGTGTCTAACATTTACCTGGAAAGCTGCAGGTGATGTTTCAGCCACTCCAGCTGTCCCCTGGATGTGCCTGCCTGCCTCTGCCGTGTTCATAAGGAGCAAACAGCCCGGCCAACGTTTCTCTTACTTCCCCTTCGAACCAGCGAAAGAGTTAATTTTAATACGAGCGTGCAAGAATGAGAGTGTATGTGCTAGGGATTAAAGATCAGCTATTATAAATTGTCAATCTATAAGCCACGGGCCAGCAGCTCGCGCTGCACTTTGACCTTATCTTTATATGTAACAGGAAAGAGCCGTTCTCAGCCCAGACGGGGGGGGACAACCGCGCCGGCAGGAGCGGCTGGGCAGCGCGCAGGCAGCCGGCATTTCACCGGAGATGGACACGCTGTATGGCAGGAACAAGGAAGAGCACCCAGAGCCCATAAAAGCTGAGGTGCAGGGTAAGTGAAAGAAAATCTGCTGTAAAACGTGCCGCCGTTTTGGTGTTTTCCAATCCGTAAAAACTGCGACTCTTGCTCACCCGAGGAAAGGGAAATTGAGGGAGAGGCGCAAGGGCATTTTGTTTAAAGGGCTGATCTCAGATAATATTTGTGACCCTACTGGGGGACTTTTCTCACTCCATGAGCATTTCTGTGTACTTTTCGAAAGTCTGTTTGAACAGGACTCACTGAAGTTGGTGGTGAGGGAGAAGCCGGAATTTCATCTCGGACACCCCCTCCCCCACGGCTCTGCTGAGACTTTCGGTTTCTCCTGTGTGTGACCCTTCCCTGCGCTCCGCTCTCCCGGGGCTCCTGGGGACGGTCTCGAAAATCGGGGCTCTTCACCAGCAGCACTCCTAAGTAGCAAAGCACCAGCACGGGATGCCACAGGGTAGCGTTAAAAAGAGGGTTTAGAAGATAATCCAGGAGAAACTGCGGAGTATCCTTCAGCGAGACAGTTTAAAGTGGCTCTCTAGGGATGACACTCGACTTACGTAGTATTTTTCCCGATTTCTTTTACTTTACAGAGGACTTTTTCCTACATCTACAGGAGAGGTTTGTTGCTGGGAATCCCTGCTTAGTAAATCTTGGCTGTGTTTTTTGTGATATGTAGTCCAAGAAATGGTAGAAATCTACCATTCCAAAGCACAAAACTTAAAGAGATGACAATTAAAACTTGCAGGACTTTGTTGCTGTTCAGTTTGGTGGCTGAATTGCAGAAGATTTTGTGTCAAGTCAGACAAAGTGCTTTGTTTTAATGCCTTTGAATTATTTTATGCCTTTATGGGTTTATGCCTTCCAATTATTTTTTTTCTCAAGATAACAACTTATTATCAAAACATTTGGAGTTGTTCACAAACAAAGAACTTATCAGACCTGACGTGTATTATGGAATAGTTTATTTGAACAAAGACTGCAAATTCCAGAAAATAAAATGAAACATACAAAATATTCCTTCATTGTTAAAGAAAATAGAAGTGAACCATGACCCCTCTAAATATTTTGGTAGTCCTGAGCTCTGCCAGTATTTTGACTCCTTGTTACTCAATATGTACACTGTAAATATCCATCACACTTCTGAGCATCAGCTGCAATTTAACCCATGCTCTCCTACAGCCATGTGATTTTCTGAGATTCTGTTGTTACCATAGTTAATAAATGTCCAGATATTTGGGAATTTCACTGTGTCACTAACGTGTCCTCACACACTACAGAAAAGAATAAGGTCCACATTTTTAAAGCTATATAAGCACTTTTGGATGCCGACTTGGTACCCAGTGTGATTTATAGAAATGCCTAATTCCCACTAAGATGAATTATCTGAAAACCTGATTAGATGACCCTTTGATCCTTGTTTTTTGTACTGAAATTATGCCAGAAATTACAAGGAATTGCACCAGAAATTTCAGAAACTGCTTTAAGTCCACAGTGCTTTAAAAAGATCTTTTTCCCTTTTTTATCTTTCCCAGCAAAATTATCATATACAAAAATGTGCTATAGTTATTGCTTTGGAGTTCCTTGTCTTAGAAAGGGAAGTAAGGTTTCGTTTTCCAGGCTCTTCTAGAAAATAACAACAACAACAATAAAAATTATGATGATGATGAAATTTCATCCGTTGTGTCAACAATTTTTTTATGTACCTCATGTAGTGCAGAACTGTAACCTTAAAGGAGTTGTGCCCTAATGATGGGTACCCAATCCCTGGAAGTGTTCAGGGCTAGGTTGGATGGGATTTTGAGCAACCTGGTCTAGTGGACCTGCCCATGGCAGAGGTTGGAATGAGTTCATTCTTAAGGTCCATAGGAGGACATTTCTAGCTGTTGTAAAGGGGTTTTAACAAGAAAGTGTGTCAACATAATTGGTGTGAGGTCACAAATGAAATGATAAGGAGAAATATAAGTTCTGGAGAGCTTTTTATGCAGAGGCAATACCCAATGCAAGAATGGTGTGGAGAAGGAGTATGTGATCCTAAATGTTCCCTCAGGAGTCATACGCACATAGAAGCAAGTCAAGCTTTTTATTAAATATCTGATATGCCTTTGTTCATCTCTTTAACCCTAATGGCATTCTTTAATTGATATTATTCTGTGAGTCAAGTGGTAGGTGATGCATTTCTTGCAGGGGTTTGATGAGGAACATTTATGATTCAAATCTCAACAGCACTTATACATTTTCAGTACAATATTCTAATACTTTATTTGTGTACAAAACACTACATTATGACTAGTGTCACAAAAGCACTTCCCAAATGACATTATATTATGCTGTGTAATCTAATTAATTAAATTTTTAGTGGAATTAATTTAGCCTGGAGTCTAACCTGGTGTGTTGAAAGCCAATGCAAGTCATATAACCTATAAAATATGTTTATTTCTGATAAGTTCTATTTTTTTTCTGGCACGAGTGAAAGGGTTTAAATGTATCACTGTAAAATATGAATGCAGGAAGGAAAGGTCCAACTTTATTTACTTCCTGATAATTAGCAAATTACATTCCAGCAATCTCATTTTCTTATAGTAATCTCAGATAGCAATAGTCATGCAGAATGTCACTTGTGCCACATTTTCGAGTAGGGGGAATTTTAGTTAACCCAAACTCCAATGAAATTATATGGTACTGCAAATCTTGACACACCAGCAGTCTGTCTGACTGCATGGAGCCTGTGCCTTTAGGAAAACTGTCCTGGAACATTCCCCTCACCTAAATGAACGGATACTGGTAACTCCTCTCTGTTTATAGGGCAGTTGCCCACTTGGCTGCAAGGGATACTGCTCCGAAATGGCCCAGGGATGCACATGATAGGGGACAGCAAGTACAACCACTGGTTTGATGGCCTGGCTCTGCTGCACAGCTTTACGTTTAAAAATGGTAAGTTGTTGCACATTGGATCAAAAGGAGCTCAACAACCCACATTTTGGTGCCTTATGTTGCTCATTCTGTTCTGAGGTGGATTGGAGTGTTGTGAGTGTTGTCTGCAGAGTGGTGTGGGTGTGTGGGTGTGTGTGTGAGGGGGGAACTGCTGTGGGGAAAGTCTCTCCACACACCTCACACCTCACCTTCTCTCCGCACACCTCCTCACGCCTCCCCTTCTCTCCACACACCTCCTCACGCCTCACCTTCTCTCCACAATCCTCCTCACACCTCACCTTCTCTCCACACACCTCCTCACCCCTCCCCTTCACAGCAGCAGCAGGAGCGCCTCTGCAGGGCTGTTTGCAGGGAGATGTTACATTGTCCTTTCTGCTGCGCTGCCAAAGTCCAGTGGTGTTGTCAGCCAGGACAGCACAAACCCAGCCCTGGGCAGGTCACTGCAGGGCAGCATTCACCTTCCAGCCGGGGCAAGAAAACCTCTCTTGTTCTGAATGGATCAGCCGCCAGTGCTGTAGCTCCCAGAGCTTGTTCTGCTGTGGATGAACAGCCCAGTTTCGGGGAGGACCAGCATTCCCCTTCTGGGATTTGGTTGCAGCTGTAACAGCTACCAGGAGGGAAACTGGGCCACTGTGTCACTTCACATGTCAAACCTCACTCAGTATATTTGACACCCCTACAGTCCCTGCTCCTGTTTGTTATCCTTTTGAAGAAAAAACAGGCAGCTCGTCTATCCTAAACTAATTTTTTTTTTTCAGTTAAAGCATTTTTCACCTATTCAGCTGTTTCACAGTGTGAGACAGGATGGTTTACACCTGGATTATTGTGGCAAAAAATATGTATTTATTAAAAAAAATGAGATTTACTCCTGTCATCCTCTAATCCTTTTGTTTACTTTTTAGTTTCCATTTCTGTGATTGTAAACGTTTAATGCAATTGAAGGATATCTTACCTGTCCAGCTCTACATCCTTAACAAAATAACCTATAAAGAAATAATCAGTGTTTTTCAATTTGCCAGTATATCTTACTTACCTAAAGCAAACAGAGCTCAGCTAGTTCAAGTATAGTGGTTCATTAAACTGTTGAGGACAGACATTTATTCCTTCAAGCAATCTGTTACTAAATTTAGCCAATATAGGAAATTTATCACCACCTATAAATGGATATGATTAATCATTTTTCGCACACATTGTTTTATTTTACTGGAACAGTTTATCCAAATCCCTCCTTTCCTCTCAGAAGTTCCCCAGTATTAGTAGTGGAAGTCAGGGAATCTTGACACATTATTAGCAATCTCAGCAGCCATAAAGCCTTTAAAACAGGGAGTTGGGAACATTGTTGGTTTCATTCCAAACTATTGTTGGCCAGAGGACATCTGCTTGAGAAACCCTGGCTCTACCAGTGATAATTTTTTTAAGAATTAAGTATAAAATATGATTGGAACGTGTTTGTTCTTCCTCAGGTGAAGTTTACTACAGAAGTAAATATCTCCGAAGTGACACGTACAACTGCAACATAGAAGCAAACAGAATCATGGTGTCTGAGTTTGGGACTATGGCTTATCCAGATCCATGCAAAAATATATTTGCCAAGTGAGCAATGCTTTTCCCAACAAGATTCTTCTATCTACTTCTCTCTTCAGCACAGACGTCTTTCTGTTTGCCTTTGACACATATGTACAAATACAACACTTGATTTGTAAATTTACAATTGCTAAATATTGAAAAGGCCAAGAGACATGTACTGCCTCTGGGTTAGTCTAAGACAAATATTTTAAATTCATTTTATCACCAATAGTGGCTGCTTTATGCAGTAACACAAGTAGGTTACATAAAAACCAAACATTTGCTTTCTCCAGTGTTAGAGAAATGTTTTGATACTCTGTAAGGGGAGAAGCAGGAAGAGAGAAAACGATTTAGAAATGGGGAAAGTATTAATACAAAGTCTATTCAACAAAATAAAGAGAATCATCAATAACTGAAAAAAAAAATCAGAAAAACTTTTTGATTAAAGATGGTTTTACAGACAGGTGAGGTGTAGTCCATCATGTTGCCCTCAGTCTTGAAAAATTGGCTGTAGGGATTCCCTAACAAGTGCAAATAGGTCACCCTTCTCTCCTTCTTGGCTGAACTACCTCTAGTGACCTTGAACCTGATATTTGGTAAGGACACACACACAGTTATTGCAAAAGAGCTGATATGTTGTAAGTTGTTCCCCTGAGATAAGATTTTCTTCCCTTTTCCAACAGCAAGAGTAACTCTGGCATTTTAAGTTCGAAAGGGATATAGCAACTTTGTCTTGGCTTCTAGTGACTATGATAAAATCATACACTGATAAAGAAAACTCCCAAGCCCATATGAAGTTCAATCTTCTTTGAAATCATAATTGTGCTACAGGATAACACTGGGAACAAAAATATTCCATTGGGGAATATATGAATCCATCTATTTTATGAAGGCATACACTGAAAAACCTTCCAGCTTTTAGGTAGGAACTGGTAGGCCAAATTTTCCCAAGATAGGCACAGGAAAGTGTGCAATTAACCCATCCTGATAAACCAGTGCATGTCCTAGAGCTGACAGTGGGAATGGGACTGGATGCACATTTTTATGTGGAAAAACAGTTGCTTGCATGTCCTTAACCCTCACCCAGGCCAAGGGCACTGGAGAAGTCCATCTCCCCTGCTTTTCCACCCTTTCCAGGGAGCTGCCAGGAGTGGGCAGAGCAGGCAGAGGCAGCCCCAGGTCTGTGGCACTGCAGGGTCACTTGTGCTCTGTGTGGGGGAAAGGCAGCTCTGGCTTCTGCAGCTCTAACGAAATTTCCCTCTGGACAGGGCATTCTCCTATTTGTCTCACACCATTCCTGAGTTCACAGACAACTGCCTGATCAACATTATGAAAGCTGGGGATGATTTTTATGCTACTGGTGAGACTAACTTCATCAGGAAAATTAATCCACAGACTCTGGAGACACTGGAGAAGGTACAAACCACCATCTGTCATTCTGGTTCCTTGTCTGCTGATGAATAAATTTCAGGCTGACTCATAAGGATCCTTTAACATGTTCAGGACACAAAATACTTTTCTTCTGCTGGTGCCTTACTTCTGAAATCATGGTAAAGTGAAATAGTGAAGATATCGAAAGATAAAAGGTATCTTTTAAGAACTCCTGAATTCAAATTTAAATCCTGTTTAGTTTGAGAAAAGCTGGGCTTTTAGCAATTTCACTTGTTCATAATCTAGGAAGGCTACAGGAATAATACCACAGTTACATGATTATTTTGGATGATTGCCATTATTATGTATCTGTAGTTATAAAATTATTTACATAATAAAAATTCAGTAGGTCAGTTATATGACTACTTTTCAAGGATCTTATATAAGATATTACTTAATTATTAAAATGAGAACTTGAGATATTGAAATATATTAAATTTTTTTTTCTAGTCTGCACTACAGTTTGAGTACAACTTCCAAACTTTAGATAAAATAGAAATCTTTTTGCTCCAGCAGATTGCCAGACTCAGCCATGTTAAATAAAGTGCTTTCAGGGTGAAATGAGCATTTGCAGAGTAACTTGCTTAGCTAATCCTCCCTGACTCCATGGCTTCAAGGGAGAGGTGACTGCAATTCAGATTCTTGTTTTAGCCCTGAATAAGGAAACCATTTGAATACCTACACAAGTCATTTGGTTTAATTATTTAAATTTCAAAGCCATTTGTAAATGGGGTGCCAATATAAGGCCACCAGGGCTAAAAATCTGGTGGATGTGTGATGTTAGCTGAGAACAATTTTCATTCTCTTACACATCTCTCAAATCTTATTGTATCATTTTCCAGGTTGACTACAACAAATATGTAGCTGTAAATCTGGCAACTTCTCACCCACATTATGACAGTGCTGGAAATGTTCTAAACATGGGCACTTCAATAGTTGATAAAGGGAAGACAAAATACCTTCTATTTAAGATTCCTTCTTCTGTACCAGGTAAGATACATTTCTTACTGGTATTTTCTAGAAACTCGTTAGCAATTTCTTTTCTTCAAGGGGCAAAGGTGGTGATGCAGCTCTTCTAGTAACCAATGGTGTTCATTTTCCTAATTTCAACTTATTCTGAACTTCGTGTTTACTGCTTAGCCTGTCTGGGCATGTGCTGTTACAAAGGCTCATCTTGAGTACTGTGCAAACAGGGCGTTTCAGTAGGAAGAACCTTATTTTTAGATGAAGATTCTAAAACAATTTTCTCTATAGGGCAGTACATATAATTTGAAGTTGTAAATTTCAATTTCTTTGTAAATGAAAATTCTCTTAAAATGCTGATACTATGATTATAGGGAAGCATGATACCAAATAAAACTTAATATAGAGTTAATTCCTCTCTAACCTGGCCAACACTGGCACTTGCTGAAACACTGTCCATCATTCACAGAGCAAATCACTTGCTCTTTTTCCTTCAAGATCTTTTTTGGCACGTGTTGTTTAAAAACAGCTGCTATTGTGTTGCCTGTCCCTTGTTGAACAATCAAGAGGCCTTCCACAGCTGAATGATCAGTTTGCAATTTCTATCTGGGGCTCAAATTTGGGAACATCTCCTTAGAAGTTAAAAAACATAGGGGCATTTGAACCCCTTTTTAAAGCTGCTGATTTAATGAAACATGTTTCTCCTCCACACTGGAATTTCTGAAGACAGTAACCAGTGGAATCAAATCCCAGGATGAGGGGGCTCTGCCTGAATGGATCCAGCATTGTGATTTCACTGTGTTGCTTCCTGCATGCAAAGTTCTATGTTAATTATACAGGAGTAAACAATCACTTTCTTAACAGGAAAATGCAAATAAAACTGAGAGGAACCAGTTCTTCCCCGCCTGGGAGAAATACAAGCACAAGTTTGGAATGGAATTTATTAGAAATATTATTTTAATTTTTATCATTTATATTCAGAACAAGAAAAGAAGAAATCCTGTTTCAAACACCTGGAAGTGGTTTGCTCCGTCCCTTCTCGCTCTCTGCTCCACCCCAGCTACTATCACAGCTTTGGAATCACAGAGAATTACATTATCTTCATAGAGCAGCCCTTCAGACTGGATATTGTCAAAATGGCAACTGCTTACATCCGAGGTGTGAGCTGGGCTTCCTGCCTGGCCTTTAATAAGGATGATAAGGTATTTTTCCTACTGCTGAGCAATGGAGTCAGGCAGGCCAGTGACCTCTTCCACGCTGTTCTGTTTTTCATCTGGTTCATTCATTTCAGTAGTCACTCATACTTTTTTTCAAACCTTGACTTTCACGTTGCACAGTTTTTTAAGAAGCTGTATGTTTTTGAATACTGTCTCCTGTATCCAGAAATTTCTCAAATGAATATCTGATACTGAAGCTCTTGAGAGAGAGGATAGTTTGGCATAGCTAGCAATAGTGTGAGCTAACAGAGAAATTCCAACCTGCACTAGCATCCAAGACAGATCCAGTTGTTCCTGGTCCAAACAAAAAACTGTCTGTGGTGGGTGAGATCTGCTAAAGGTGCATTGCATGTGATAGAGAGCCAGACTGGTGGAAAAGCCTGCACTGGACAAAAGGAGGGTCTTTCACTGTGATATCTGAGGGAAAAACTGTTTTCTGAGGATTTTATTTCCACATGCTCTGGGCATCAACACGTGGGACTTGCTGAGGTACAGGGCACCAGCACCACAGAAACTCTTGGCCAAGGCAGATTTATTTAGCTTAAAAAGAGTGCAGGGGATTTTCCAGGTTCTTCTGGAAAACTTCAATCCTCAGCCTAGCCCAAACAGTAATTTGGAACAGTACAATGAGCTTAAAGCTGTTCCACACTCATTTTACTGCTGTGTTTTCTTCAGGTTGGAACCTCTTGTCTCCTAGCAGCAAACCCTGAGTTCTTAATATCCTTCAGTACAAATACACAGTGATTAGATATTAATGGTTACCATTAGAAAACAGTTTTCTAAATAACTATTTGCTGATTCTGAATGGTTTTAAATAACGTTTTCTCTCTTTCAGACTTGGTTTCACTTTATAGACAGGAAGACTAAAAAGGAAGTGTCCACCAAGTTTTATACTGATGCTTTGGTGTTTTTTCACCATATAAATGCTTATGAAGAGGATGGCCATATTATTTTTGATATTATTGCCTATACAGACAATAGCTTGTATGACATGTTTTATTTGAAAAACCTGTGTAAAGACTTTGAAAAGAACGGCAAACTTACCTCCAAGCCAACCTGCAAACGATTTGTGGTTCCTCTGCAGTATGACAAGGTAGAAAGAAAATGACTTTTTAGCCTGTTCTTTGATCAGTAATTTAAAATACATCAGTGTGAATAATGGGTGTATTATGAGTTGTCAGCCCTTATGTGCAAATTTCTGATTCTGTGGTACCCAAAGTGTGCAGGAGGTTTGGTTTTTGTGTGTCCTGTGAGAAATGGCAGTGGGCACCTGGATGTGGTTATGTGGATCCAGGCTCTGACACCATCCACTATGGAGAACAGGGCTGTGGAGAACATGCCATTTTCTTACCAATGAGATGATTTGTTAAATGCCATCAAATAGAAGCAGATATATCCACTTGGCTGTTAACTGCAAGGGCATGCATGAGGTTTTGCACAATCTGTTTCTTACACTTCACTGGAAGCCCACATACAATACACTCACGCTCCCAACTGTTGCAATGGTTCCATTAAAATGAGAAGATTCCATTTCAGTATGATATATAGCAGGAAGAGAAAAGATTTTATCTTTCAGTTTAATTTAAAGCATCACTTTACATCATTGTTTGCAGGGAAGATTTTATACTACCCAGCAACTTGGGCAAGTTTCTGCCTGATACCTTTGGAATGGATGTTACTTTTTCTTTCTACATCCTAGAACTGTGCTGCTCTGTTCTTGTCTCAGAAACAGCTCTGCAGCAATGACAAAGGATGCATTGGATCACACCAGCTGTTCTGCAGTCTTAAGAATTCGGCAGTAGGACATTAAAAAGTGTATCACACCTATTTTTGCACTTGATTTTTAGCAGATGCAAAAACCTAACCTTGGTGACTTTTAGTAGAGATTCGATACCTCATTCTTTGAAACCCGACTTCATTCATTAAATTCTCAAATTTATGGTACTTCTGGGCCATAGTCATGTGTATCTAAACATTTCTAAGGACTCAGTGTGATTCAAAATAATTATTCTATGTTATATTAAAATACTCGGAGTGCAACAAGTTTTCTAATGAAAACCTCAGAATCTAAAATGCCGTAAGAAGGATCTTCTTGAAGCATATTTGTTTAATCCCCAAATGGTTAATATTAATATCAAACCTGATGAAAAATCTAAATTAGAAGCATATTTTTAGAGATCCATGACTTTTTCAGCATTTGGCTCTTTCAGGATGCTGTCGTGGATTCTAATTTAGTCACACTTGCCTCTACTGCAACTGCTGTGAAGGAGAAAGATGGGAACATCTATTGCCAACCTGAAATACTATGTGAAGGTGAGACACATTCTTTAAATGTCTGATGCTACATCAGTTTTGTATTAATACAGGATTCCAAGTCTGATCTCACAACTATTAATATGGCTTGCAAATCTACCTGTTACAAGAGTAATTTTAGTTAAGTAAGTCTGCTAGAAGTAGTACTTCAGGTTTAGCTGCGTTTTATAAAGGTTGCCTTTGAAAGTGCATTTTTAACTTTTTATCAGGGGATAATAACAGGAATATGTAAATATGTAATTACCTAAGGTGAAAGTAATTTCTTAGAATGGTAGCCTCCAATTCTACCCCAGTTGTTCACGTCATGTATTTATAAAGAAAGGAAAAAACCCAAACCAGAAAAACCCTCATAAATTCCAGTCTAATGAGTCCATAAGAATGAAAAATTATTGCCTTTTGAACTAACAACCCTGGATTACTTATGTTAATACCCATCTTCAGATTCTTAGAAATTCAGACATTCAAAGTCTTTACAACACCTTCCTTAAGTAGTGTCAAGGTTTTTCACAGGGCAAAACTTACTGAAGATTGGTGTGTCTATAAAGATGTACTTTTGAGTTATTTTTCTTCTCTTGTTCCTAAGTCTTGAACTTTATTTTACGCAGGGATAGAACTGCCTCGCATCAACTATGACTATAATGGCAAAAAATACAAGTATATCTTTGCAACACAAGTCCAGTGGAGTCCAGTTCCTACAAAGGTATGATTAACATTTATAAGGTCAGTGTTTTGCCATTGTTGGGTCATGCACATGCAAAGAAACATGTAATGCCTAAATTCTCATAAGGATAAGTTCATGTTGTACCATTTCCCTCATAAAGTATTCGTAAACTCAGGCTTCTTATTCCAGGTTTATATTCCAAGAGAGTCTTTTGAATAGTTACTGAGACCCTCAGTTTTCTGCTAAATTGGGCTGAACCTTCTGTGATGTGCCAAGGACTACAAAGGAGAGAGTAGGAAAAAGAAGTAATATTCACATGTTTATATTTAATTTTTTTTCCCTTTAGGAAGCCTAACAGAAAATTAAGATATCGCAACACATTTTACACATATGCCTAACACATTTTAAATATTAAAACAATATCTAATTTTGGGGAAGCTTTATATTTTGCTGACTAGTTCTCTATTAGAGGTAGCAAATGCTTTGTTTATATGTGCATGATGCCAGGAGACAGCCTAGAGTACAAATGGATTAAAAGGAAAAGTATTTCTATTTGAAAGTATGAATATTATACAGACAAACTCACTCCTTACAATTCTTGTTCCGTGACTACAAGGCAGCACAAATTGAAGGTTCTTGCATATAATTACCACAACTGATTACAAAATAAAGCTGGATTTCTGCATGATGCAAGAAAATTTATTGCAGCACATCTGACAATAACTCAAACAAATCTGCAAGTTTGTGATTTACAGTGTAGATAATCTCTGCTTGACTCAAATATAATAAAAAATGCTGGTAGGAGGATCTTTTTTCACATCAGCTGCAGTTTAATGAATGCAAGCACAACAACCTAATCCTTAGGTAAAGTCTGTCAGTGAAAGTGCTGTCATCTTGGCTTGAAGAGAGAATTCTTTCTAATTCTTCCTCCAGTAATTTGAATAGTTTCACTTTTGTGTAAACGTATTTTTTGGCTAAAGATCAAAATGAAAAAGAATAGAACTACATCTCTATGATAAGAGAAAAGGGCTTAATGGAATTGAACTGAAAATGCCAGGCATCCCCTCTGGCCATTGATTTGGCCACTCAGTGGGGTGAAAATCTACACTCTGCTCCTTCAATAAACACCAGTGTCTGTCCCACTGGTTTAATCTTTACACCTCACTAGGAACAGCCTTTCTTCTGGCATATGTACCCTACTGCATAATAGAAGGCCTTGAGAAATATGGAAGTAGCAATAAAAGGAAACAGGATTAGAAAATGGCAAGTTTAAATCCTGTTTCTTGCTTTACTACAGAATCTCAGAGAATTGGAACAAGTCACTTAAATATTGTGTGTCTTGGACTCTCTGCAGTGAGGGGCATTACTTACAGTGAAGGGTCTCTTGTGACCTGTTAGCATTTGTGAACTATTAAATGCCCATAAATGAAAGGTGCAATTGTAATCTAGTGAAATGAAATTAAAAGAACATTGTGTGATTATGCAACCATAAAATGTGACTCCAAAATTAAACATTTTCCAGGTGTTTTTTCTTGTGATGATACCTGCCTCAACTCCTAGCATTGGTCCCCCCTGCCAGCAGTCTGTTCATGTTGTACCTTTGGAAAAAGCCACTCTCGGGATCACTGACATTTTTCTTTTCTTGTCACAACTATTTAGATTGCAAAATTTAATATTGAGACAAAGGAAATGCTCCACTGGGGACAGGATGACTCCTGGCCATCCGAGCCTGTTTTTGTTCCCAGCCCTGATGCAAAAGAAGAGGATGATGGTAAAACAATGACAACATTCTGAAAGCTGGGGTTAAATGAGTTTTGCATTAAATCTTACAAGTTTCAATGTTCTTAGTCAAGGAAGCTGGGCTGATGCTTCTGCTTTGAGATGGGGTTATCTCTTCTGCTTGGTGAAACTTTTATATGTTTCTAATTCTTCATTTGTATGTCACAGGCGTTGTTCTGACCTGTGTTGTGAAGACTGATCCAACAGATCCACCCTTCCTACTTGTCTTGGATGCTAAAACATTCACAGAGCTGGGTCGAGCCACAGTAAATGTGGAAATGCATATGGACCTGCATGGAATGTTTATACCACAGCAAGATGTGAAAACTGAGACTGAGTAAAATCTCTCTGTGGTATTGCACAGACCAACATAACCTTCTACTGAATGTGGGATAATATCCTTCAGGAACAGCCTTCTCTTATGATAAGAAATGACTAATTATAACCTCTTCAATATCTATATATAATCTCTTAAAAGAGATAGAAATTACTTTATTATAAATTATTGTATGCACAACTGGTATATCATTATTCCAAAAGAAGAATTATCAGTATGAAGTGCGAATGTTGAATACAGCTTGTGGGGCAAGGAATAGGAGACAAAGGTAACAAGAAATGTTTTATTTGAGTAGAAGAAAGCTTTCTGAGCAAATGAAATACTGTATTCATAGGGTGACGCATGGCATGAGTCACACATGTCTGCAGGTCATGTAACTTCCACGGGCTGTTGCAAGACTGCAGCTGACAATGGAAGTCGTCTCCTGCCAGAAAACCTCATGTTAAACTATCTACCATGATACCAATAATTCATGGCAATGTACTCTCTTGGTGCTTGATTTCTTAAACTCTACCATAACCAAAGTATTATGCTGAGGTGCTACATTTTGCTTATTCAGAACCTAAACTCCCCCAGCTTTTCTGATAATTTCATGGTGTATTTTTTGCTTTTATGTTGACAAAACCAAGTAACTTTATTGAAATAGAGTACATGGTTGTATGTAGCATTCAATTATACTTTAGTGACATTCAATCTTAAGCACTTTGTATTTAAATCAGTTTTCCTTGGGCAGAATATCTGCCATGGCATTTCATGTAATTAGATGATTATACTGTGTAAAAGATAAGAAGAATTGTAGTATTTGCTATTGCTACTAGTCTCTGTTAATAGCAGTGTGTATGTGAATGAGGGCAGTGTATTTCTAGCAGGACTCAGATGCACATGTGCAACAAATAGTTTAGGGAAAGAGTGAAAGATCTAATTTAGGCCTCATCTGAATGCCACAGTAGCTGAAACTAGGAGCTGTTGTTGCCATTTGCTTTATGTCTGATTAGGAGCATCCATGTTCTCACATGTGTTTATCATTGTCTGTACCAGATGCTTCCTAATAAAAGTGCACAACTCTCACTCACAGTCACAATTAAAAAGCACATTTCAACATGAAGTTCAAGTGCCAAGCACAGTGTGATTGGTTGTGTTACAGAAATTGCATTTCTTACCCCCCGAGTGTATTCCTGATTTGAGGTATTGACTTTTCTTTAAGTGAGAGCTTTTTTTCTTTGAATTGTATTTTCTCATTGTAGATATCTTTGCTGTTGGAGGCATCTTTACTGATGGAGAAAACCAGGTGCACATCCATCCATTTTGGGTGTTCATCTGGTCTGTTTGTATCAGCACACAACTCAGGTACCTCTCCCTTTGACACACACATTCTCTCAGTGCCTGTGCTGCTCACAGTGTTTCACAGGTAGGAAACAGAAGGAAATTGTTGCCATTTACTACCTCCCCACCACAGGAGAATATGGGCTTTGGTGGCCTGTTTGGGATTACCTGAGGTGTTTGTGGCAGAGCAGGAACCGAACCAACATCATCCACAACTCCTCTCTGCTCTGTAACAACCAGAGCTCTGTTTCTCTGCTTAAGTCTTTGCACTTTGTTAGGATAAGGAATAAACAGACAATTTTTAATGTAAAAAATCCAACACTGTGGTCAGATCTAATTAAAATATGCAGTTTTGGGCATTCAAAGGTTTACATGTTCCATAAAATGGAAATAAACACTTCAGTAAGGTGTGTCTGCAGAAATAGTCACTTTTAGAGTTTTCAAGGCATATTACCCTTTAGTATTTAATAGAATTTCGTCTTCTAAAGAAGACATTTAATTCCATTTTTGTAAGTAATATGGAACCAGTACTGGAAGGGAAGACTAACTGGTGATATTGTCAAAAGACATCAGCTCTGGGGTTGTATCTTTTCATCTGAAAAAGTTTGGATTTAACAAATGTCCACAAATATATTTCTAGAATTACAAGGTGGCAATGAATCAAAAGTCTAACCACTGTTATAGATTTCCTTCTGAGTTTGTCTCCAGAATTTCTGCTGTAGAACTCACAGAGTTATGTTTTTGGATGATCATGGGTTTGGATACAGGGGTTACCTGACTTCTGAGGAGCTGATTTTTACTGGTAGAGATGACAGAATAGGAGATACACTCATCATAAAAACAACCTGTAGTCTAAGAAAATAAATGTGTTATTTACATTCATGTAGAAATAATGCAGAAAATAAATTATAAGAACTTGTCTTGGGTATGATTTTTTAAATGAAATGTGCCATATTCCCTTGGTCAGTACTACACAGGATTTGATTAGCATTAAGTTTGTAGTTAACCCAAGGAGAAAAACAGTGATGTAAATCTGCATTTGCTAATCCCAGTATCCTCCTGCAGCAGAGACAACAGGAATAAAACCATATAGCTAATCACAAATTTGTTCAAGAATGTTTTTAGTGGTTGCAATACCAATCTGATGAAACATTTACCCTGAATATGGTAACACACTCTATCATTTCCAGGCTGACAGAAGCAAGGGGAAATGCAGATATGCTTTGCCAAGTGGCTGCAAGGCTCGTAGGGTTTTTTTGATGTGGTAACATGGCACGAGGCAATGAGTGTCATTTGGTTTGCTTCTGACACCCTTCGCTGTGAATGAAATCTCAAGGGCCAAAAAGGTTTGATTCTTCTTTTGCATCAATTTAAGTCATAAATTAGCCCAGCAAAATTCATGGAATTATTATAGTGGCTTAACACAAATCTAGATGGAGCGACTACAAATAAAAATAGTAAAGATAAATACCTCCATTAAAGAAAAATACATAGTTGAGTGAGAGAATCAGGCCACGGGTATGCATACATATAATTAATTACCTCAGAGATGCTACAAATGGACCTTGATAGAGTGGTTTGNTTTTTTTTTTTTTTTTTTTTTTTTTTGTAAATAATTTCATTAAATGGAACAAATAACAAGGTATAACAATTAATTTGTTCTCTGGAAGTGGATATTATCTGTTTGTTACACCTTGCCCCATCACCCCACATAGGCAGCAGGAGGAAGCAGAAACAGTGTTTACCAGGACGAGTTAAAAACCAGAAATGCAACAATGTTTTCCTCCATAACAATCTGTGCAGGAGGCAGGGAAACACACCAGTCTATTTCTTTTCGAATAACCAGGCCACTCAATGACAGCTTTAGCAATAATTTAAACCACTGCTCCCTCGGGTCTGCAATTACCTGAGCATTAATGACAAGCAAAATACATCTTTCCCCTGCAGCCAAGGAGCAGTGTGCTCTCTGCCTTCATTACCCTCAAAGAGAGCTGGGAATGTGTCCTCTGGATCCTCAACCTATACCTGACATCCTGGATAATTACACCCAAGCAAGGAAAAGTGGCCTTCTAATATGTGTAAATGGGTATGTGCAACAACAAGTGTTGCAGAGCCGCTGGTGTTTCATGCACATTGCTGTGGGTTTAGGCCTTCTGTCCTACATCCTCTGCTTCTAAAACCCTTGTTGAGAGCTGCACAACAAACCTGGAGCACGGGGCTCCTCCCCGTGACCCCTCTCTAGCCAGGGAGCACTTCAGCAAGCCTGAGCTGTAAAGCCTGGCTCCAACAGGGCTGAGCACACTCCTCACCCAGGCCCTGGGTGCAGGGTTTGGACTGCAGGGTGATGTGTGAGGATGTCCCAGCTGCAGTCTGCATCTGCAGAACAAACCAGCATTGTGTCCAGCTTGGAAAGAACAAGGCTGCCTTTGTGAAGGCATTAATTTCTCTTTCCTGCGGGGTCACTTCCAGATACCCTAATTCATTTTCCACGTGGTAAAATGATTTGGAGACACCATCAAACTGAATGAATGACAGAATTTTGTTACATTCCACTGAAATGCAAGTAATAAAAATAATAAAACCATGTGACCCATCACAGCTTTACTAGATCAGGCCCCCTGAAAATGTTATTTTCCCAAGGAAGGGACGTGCAGCATGACATCCATTTGGGTGTTCCAGAGGCTGGGAGATCCCAGTGCTGCTGTGCCTGTCAGCGCAGGGAACACGGTGAGCTGCTGTGCTGGTCCCTCCCAGCAGCACCGACTTTGTGTCTGCTTTAGAGCAGATCACAGTTTGTGAAACACTTTCACTCCCTGCAAATAGTTTCACTGCTTTAATGTTGGATGCTGTTAAGAAAGCAGATGGAATCAAGTAATCTCTGAATGTGCAATTAAGCACGATAATAAACGGCCTAAAATTTACCATGTGAACAGTTCTAAAGAAGATCTTTTTTGCTGGAAAAGGCCACATTTCCAGTGGGCACCTGTGGAAAGGGGCACTGCCACAGAGAGTCTTGCTGTGTTTAATTCTAATTCTCTTACTTTTCCTTGTGCCTACACCGGTAACATTCACCTCCAGCTCAAGTAAGGGGGTAAATAAATAAATAAAAGACCAGTTTTACAGGATCACAGAACCAATTAGATTGGAAAAGACCTCTGGGATCATCGAGTCCAACCTATGACCAAACACCACCGTGTCACCCAGACCACGGCACTGAGCGCCGCTTCCAGGCCTTTCCTTAAACATCTCCACGGATGGTGATTCCACCACCTCCCTGGACAGCGTGGTCCGATGTTCAGTCACCCTTTTTGAGAAGAAATTCCTCCCAATGTCCAACCTAAACCTCCCCTGGCGCACTTAGGGCTTAGCTTTCCTCTTGTCCTGTCGCTCGTTGCCCGGACCGGTCTGACCCCCCTGCGGCTCCATCCTCCTGCCTGGAGAGTGGGAAGATCCCCCCTGAACCTCCTTTTCTGCATGCTGAGCCCCCCGCCAGCTCCCTGAGCCGCTCCTGGTGCTCCGGCCCCTTCCCCAGCTCCGTTCCCTTCTCCGGACCCCCTCGGGNGTCGGACCCGCAGCACCCGGCGCGGCTGCTGCGGGCGCTCAGCTCGTTCCGGGAGGAGACGCGGTTCTGCGACGCGCACCTGGTGCTGGAGGGCGAGGAGATCCCGGTGCAGAAGAACATCCTGGCGGCCGCCAGCCCCTACATCAGGTACGGCCGGGCCCGCAGCCCCCGGGCGGCCCTCGGAGGGGCCGCGCTCCGGGGAGAGGGGGCCGGGGTTATGTAAGGAGCGGGATCCGCGGCGTGCGGGGACGCAGGAGTCAGGGAAGGCCGGCGGGGGGGTCTGCGGACCCCGGGTGCGCCTCGGCCCGGAGTTGGCCCCAGCGCCCAGGGCGGGTGTGGAGTCTCCCTGTCCGGAGGCGTTCGAACCCCAGCTGGACGCGTTCCTGTGTCACCTGCTCCAGGCGACCCTGCCTTGGCAGAGGGGCTGGAATGGGTGATCTCCAGAGGTCCCTTCCAACCCCAGCTATTCTGTGAGTCTGTGGGAGCAGCGGCTGGGCCACCTCCTTTCCTCCTTTCTTTCTTTCCTCCTTTCCTCCTTCCCTCCTTCCCTGCCTCCGGCAGGTACTGCCAGGCCCCTCCGCAGGAGCCGCCGTGGTCTCGCATCACACCGCTGCTTTTCCCAGCTCTGAGAGGCTGTGTCACCCACCAGGGGAAAAAGATTCCCCCCAACACCTTAATTGCTGCCAAGTGCGTGGTGTGAACAAGTAACCCCTAAAGAGTGGACTGTGGGGACGGTGAGGGAGGTGTCCGACCGAGGGGCAGCATCCCTGTGGTACTGTGAGGTGCTGGGCTGTGTGTGTCCCTCAGCCACACCGAGTCAGCACTTCAGCATCATTTTTTTCCTCCTTAATGTCTTTTAGCAAGGCAGGGCTCCAGGTCGTGGTCATGGGTTCTGAAGTACATGGGCTTCTAAATTAAAAAATAAAAATACGGGTTTGTCTCCCCATCGCTTGTGCCCCCACAACATCTAAGAACATCACTCGGAATTTGCCAGAGGGACAAAGCCTGGCCGTGCCAGGATCAGTGCCAGGATCGCTGGCAGCTCTTGGCAGGGGTGTCACCAGCATGTGCAGTCAGAACTGTGCCACTTGACAGCGAGTGCTGGGGAGGATGAGCTGCATTAGCACAGTCATGGTTTCTGAGGTGCCTGGCAGACAGCTGCTCCTGGGCTCTGTGTGCAGGGAAACCCAGGTCATGGAAGGTCCTGCTGACACCAGTTTGAACCCTGTCACAGTCAGTGCTGACAAGTCCAGTGACATCAGGTGAAAAGAATATACCCTCTGCAAGATGTTATGGTACATATCTGCATGTCAGAGCGGGTAAACAAAACGTACAAGTGGTTAATTTCAAAGGGTTTTTAAGTCCACTCATTTGCAGGTAATAAAGACATTTGTTTTGTCTTCATGTGTAAAGTAGGAGCAGACCTTCAGTACCATTTAAACACAAGATTATCATAAATCTGTAGCAGACTTTTTGTACTGTTAGGGCATTTCTTCCAGCTGCTGCTTCCTGTGAAGTTGTCATAAAATTTATGTTTTTGTGCAAGGTGAGGATGGGGATTCTTTATGCTACAGTCCAGAAAAATGCAACCTACTGCAGTGTCATATCATCTGCTTTTAGGCAATATGGTATTTTGGGTGACCATTGTAGTACAACTTCAACATGCTCAAGTACAAAAATAAACTAAAAATAAATAGAATATGAGGCTGTGAATGACTTTTAAATGGCAGTGATTGTGCACAGACTTAAAGAAACAGTCCTCTGCACTGACTGAGCTAGCAGAGTTGAAATATAAAATGACATAAAATACACAGAGAAGGAAGATCATCAAGAATAATTTTTTGTCACTGCTTGTCTTGGGAAGCAGGTTTGGAAGACTGTGTTGAAAGAAATCAAAGATGTGAAATAGAAATGAGCGATTGATTCATACTCTTCAAAATGCCTGAATGCTTTTTAGGTCATTGGCCATCATATTTTAGATGACCATATGCCTGACACTAAGTTTCAGAAGAGTTGCTGTAGGTGGTAAGAGGTCATGTCCTTGGGAAAAACTGCTGTTCTACTGTTACAGCAGGATGAGTTTACAGAAAATGTCAATTTTTTACTGTGAAAAAAAAAGCTTAATTAAAAGATACTGTAGACTATCCTATGGAAAAGTGCCTTTTCACAGAAATTCATCTTTAAGTATCGCACTTTGTTAATCTCTGAAAAATATACTGGGGAAACATGGGTTAAGCGTGTGTGAGGAATAAGAGCTCCAGACACAACTACATTAGCAACAAAACTTGTAGTCATTAGAGTTGTGGTTTTTTTAAACTCAGAATTGTTCAGGTTCAAATCTCATGAAGGAACTCATTAACTATGTGTGAAAGTAGGTTACATGCATTAATATATAAATATGATTAATTTTTTTTTTTTAAAGCTTACTCATGTCTTCTCCTCGGGCTTTCAAGATGTAAAGAACCAAAAATACATGTACCTAGTTCTTGTATGGCACATTAGGAAACACATTTGTATTACCTACCTTTGCAGAGCCTAATTTTTACTTGCTGCCTGTCTCTCTTCTTTTTATCACTCCAGGATCTCTCTCTTAGTCCAGCTGGTCTTCACATTGGGTAGAATTGGTCAGGTAGGTTGCCAATGTTGGAGCATTGTGTTTCCAGCCAAGGGGAATGTTTCAGCGGCTCTTTTTGGAGATGAAATTAATCTCCACCTTGTACCTAGTCTGTGCAAGTCCCATTTATTTTGAGTGTTGGTTTTTCAAAGAAAATCAGTTTAGGCCTCTATATAAACAGTTATTGCAGGAGACACAAGAATTTCCTGCCCCTGTATTACAAGGGTAGCTGATTGCAAAAACTCTGGTACCACAGGCTGTTACAGTCTCCAAATGCCAATTGATTCAGGTTGCTCTCATTCGAAAAATTCCAATATAAAGCTCAGAAAAATCCATTAAGTAATTTCAGAAGTAAAACTTGGAATAAAAAAAAAGTATTTATGTGAAACTTGAAGTGAGGCAGTGGAAGTATGAGTTGATGTGGTGTTTTCAGTGTCTGGCTGTGTCATTATGTGCTGTGGCTGTGGGCAAGTTGGTGGGCGAGTTCAGAAACTGTAGGGTTTGCATGAATGCCTAGTTTAGGGTGTGAGTAGGAAAATAAGTAGGCATGGACTTTGTGAGGGGGTGGTTGGGTGTGAGCAGAGTCTGTGTGCGCTGAAGGATTTGTGCAGCCACAGAGAGAGGAGCGTTACCTGTTTTTTAGTTTTGCATGGAAGCTGTTTGGCTGACTGGTTATGAGTAGGACACTTGTAAATTATAGTGATGTGTTTTCCCACTAGTTATTTGGTAACTGGATTATCCATGCAGCTCAAAGATGGCAGCTTCAGCGTGGAGAGGACAAAAGGCATGAAGGGGCACGGAAACACGTGGAAGTGTTATTGGTGTCATGGGTCCCACCTGCCTGTCTGATCCATGGTGTGGCTTCTGCAAGTGCAGAAAAATAAAAAAGGCCTGTTTCATTTTCCAGTTTTCAGTCTGTGGGACCAGTAAGAATTTTAATTTTTGTGGTAGTTTGATTCTTGAGGTCTCGCCTCAACTGCTTAATGCTGAGTGGTTTGTAGCTCTCTCAGGGCAGTGAGGTCTGGGGTGGTTGTGTGAATTCCTACAGAATTCCCTTTTATGTACAGGTTTATCTAATCCCTCTGTGTGCCCCTGGAGCAAATCCTGCCATTTACAAAGCACAGAAGTCTCCCTGCATATCTCTAACATCTTGTGGTATGTTCCTGAGCCTGAGAAAAGGAGGGTTCCTCAGGAGGAAACCGCCACAGGACAAAGCGTGGTTTGGCTCAAGGTGATGTTGCTGTGCATCCCAGAGCAGTTATATTCGAGCCAGGTTAGCTCTTGGTTTTCTCTTCTGTAACAAATCAGCCAGAAACCTGCACTTTTTTTTTGTAGCACTCTTTGTCCTGGCAATTGCCTTAATGTAGATCCATTGCCCTGGTTTAATTTATTTCGTTTGAGAGCCTGGTGTAAATTACAGTGGCGTAACAGGGCTTTTACCCGAACAAACCATGCTTGCACTAGTGAGTTTGGCCTGAGCTGTGGCAGGGATCCACCAACCTTTTATAGGATAGATTGGGTCCAAGCATTCCTGGTATCCTCAGCAGTAGCAGCAGATGTTCCCATCCGAACAGATCTGTCACTGTCTGGCATGAGTCGTTCCTGGCCAGCTGAAACTTGCAACTCTTTCTATTTTGCTCGCTTACTGTCTGCTTGCCTGGATCACAGGGAGCATGTGGGAACTACCTGAACAAAGAGGATATTTAAGCCCGTATTCTTAGACAAAGTTAATGGTGTTATGCAGGGATTGTGCTGCTGCATTATAAATTGAATTAAGACATTTTTGTTACCTCGGCAAGTTTTGTCTTTGATTTTCACGCATCTGCGTGAGCAGATTACAGATGGCTGTATGTGTTCTATACTGTTCCCCAAGGCTTTTCAAACTCAGTAATGGACCAGTAATCATATTTAAATCTTTTTTCAGATGAGCATAATATAACTAAACAAGAATGTAAATGTGAGGTTAAGTTCATATTATTTTTATATACTTATAAATAGCTGTACTGCTTGTAAATGGGTTTTGGTCAGAAAAAACCTGACAGCATTTGCATCTTCTCACTTGTCCTGTTCAACCTTCTGGCATCCTCAAAACACTGCAGACCTTGTAAGACCCTGCACAGCCACGGCCAATGCTGAAATAGATTTCCATGGAGATGTGGGGGACGTGGCCCCCATCACTGATTTCCTGCCCTTTCCTCTGTGTGCTGGCACTTGGAGCATTTGCAGTTGTCACGAGGGGAGCCTGCTGAGACTCCATCCCTGTGTGAGTGTGGCTGGGAGCATCCGTGGGTGCTGGTGTGGGAGGTGGGACGGAGTGTCCCTCCTGCACCCTGGAGGTGCAGCTGGGCACTTCTTGTTACACCTGTTGGACAATGAATATTGTAGAGCAAGGTCAAGTGGGAGCCAACACATGCAGGAGCTTCTGCTGCTTATTTCCTGGTGCCTGATTGGTTTTTACTGACATTTATAGAGATCTTTTGTAGTGTTTTAAAACTTTTCTTCAATTTGGGACGAGTATTGAAGCCAGGAGCACAAATGGCAGCTGGAGCTGGGAGCTCTTTGGTTGTCAGGACCCTGTGCTCCCAAGCTTTGGTTTAGCCAAGTCATGCTGTGCTTGTGCCAGGGCTTGTTCCCTCTTCACTGGGTGTGCAGGGCAGTGTTGTGGTAACTGCACTGTCAAGGAGGGCTCTAAAGCCGTTGTTGTCTTCAAGGTTTCTTTTGAGAAGTTTGTTTCTGGCAGTCTCCTGGGAGCTTTGGAGGGTGCCCTGGCAGTAGGAAGTCAGGAACAGATCAGGCCAGAATTTGCTTCCAGACTTTGTAAGCTGTTTTTTAAATTAGGCGTAGTTTTGTTTTGATTTTGACTTTTAAAAAATTAAATTGAAATGCTACCTATTATGTTTTAGTGGTAGCTGAGTTGTAAAGTCTCTGTAACTTTGAGAGGCAATAAATCAAAATAGTTGCCTTGGCCAGAAACTCTCTGCCTGGCACAACTCAGAAGTGCCTACATGCACGTAGTGTTTGGATAGGCAGTTGAGGGGCAACAGTGATAAAGGTATGTTAAAAGTTTATGGTTTAAAAAGGGATTTAGAAGTCACTATACCAGGCTTGAATGGGGAGTTGTTAATTATATTCCTGCTCCAACAGGCCCCTAGAGATCGCCTGAAGGGAAGAAGCCATGAGGCTCTTACCCAGCCCAAAATAGTAAAAAAATACAGTTGGGCTGCTGCTACACGTCAGGCAAAGGGAGAACTGGGAGTCAGAGCATCTTGTTTACCCAGGAGGACTAGAGATGAAATTTCTTGTCCTTTCTTTGTATCTGGAGACGTGCGGCTCATCTGCGTGCCTGACGTAAGAGGCGAGCTGGGATGGAAGGTGTGGCAGGATGGGGCTGCTTGGGATGTCTGGGTAATTTATACTCTGTAGGTTGCCTTTACGCTTGCGTTAATTGCCTTGTTTGGCAAAACTTTTGTTATTAAAAGAACCTTTTTTATTAATTTTTTTTTCCGCTTGATTTAGAATGTATTTTGTGGCCGGAACAGGGCTGCTCTGAAGTTGCTGATGTGTCTGGAGCTGATGAGTCTGAAATGCTTGATTGGTGTTTTGGTTTTTTTTGTGGTGTTTTTTTTTTTTAATTCTTTGAACCTGTTTTTTTTTGTGTTGGTCTCAGGTGCAGTTACTAAAGGAACTTCTTCCTGGTGTGGACTGACAAATATGAACGGTAACTAATGGTTTGAAAGGATTTGTTTCTTCACTCTGTTCAGACTCTTATTCTGATTATTGTACAGAAGTTTCTCTCTGTCCTGGTACTGAGTACCAGTGTAGTGCTATCCATGCACAGGGGAGTCTCCACTCCTGTCTTTGCCTTTTGTATTTTACCTTTGCCACGGCTTAATATTTAAAAAAAACCAAAATAAATCGCTGCTTATGCACAGCTCTGAAATTCCTTATTGCTTATCAAAGAAATATGTCCTTAACACCATGTGGTTAGTGGCTGGTTTATGTCCTCAGGCACGTTGGTTTACATCCCCTGGACCATGTGGGCTGCCTGGTGCAGCTCTTGTTTGTGGACATGGTGAGTGCTCTGCGCTGGAGACTCCTGTGCTGATGAAATCCATGTTCCTGGTTCCTTTTTCCTCTTGGCTGTGTCATTGCTTTCTGTGAAAGTCTTGCAGATCTGTGTTTTCCAGCTCTGGGAATATCCAGAATTCCGGTGCTTCCCTCAGTTGGATTCCAAACATCTTCCAGCTGTTCCACAGCACTACTCATGCACTTATAATTTTGTCCATTGGACTTCATACTTACCAGCAATTATGAAAATCTTTCTCTGACTCTGTTATTTATTCCTCCCATGTGCTGTAAGGTTGAGTGAGGTATAAAAACCTGGTTAATCCAAGTTTTCCCACCGGATCTATCGGTGTTTTTTAAATAATAATACTAGTAAGTTACAGGAATATTTGGGTTATTAGACACATGCTGCACAGCACTGCATTTCTTAAAAATATTTAACAGCAAATTTAGTAGCATGGGTATGGCACTGTACTTGTTTCTTCTAAAAAAGCATTTTTAACAAGTTTAAAAACAGAGTTAATTTGAAAGAACGCATATTTCAAGTAAGACACTCTTCATTTCTTGGCTTAAAACTCTATTTCAAAATGTCTTCTCTTGTTTTTCTGAGGAAGTCCTAGTTCCAAAGTGCTACCCAAGAAGTGTAACACTGCTGGGAATCATTACTTCAATGAGTAGACTCGAGTGTCAAGTGGAGCAGAAAAAAAAAAACCAACCCAAGCCACCTTTCTAAACCCAGTGGGAGGTGTTTCTGTCACAGGAAGGTCCATCACAGATGATGAAGGTTCATCAACTGCTGAACCAGGTCTGCTCCACCACATCACAGATGAGCCCGAGCTGTGCTTCGTGCCATGCACGGGGTGCACGAAGCACAGGTGCCCAGCAGCTCATCTGCATTGCTTGTGTTTGACTTGTTTGCAAGCTCAGCTGGTGCCATTGCTTGGTTGTTTTCCATGCTGGCCAAAGAAACCCGAAGTGAAATGAAACATCAGGTCCTTGGTGCTGCTGAGAACTCCCGGGGTCCGTCCTTGGGCACGGTTTGTTGAGTGTGTGTTCTGTCTACTTAGGGCTAACTCACAAGTTTAGGCAAGACACGCTGGTTGAGGGTAGATTTCCAATTTAGATTACAATCTAGCTCTGGATGAGCTCAGTGTAATCAGGGTAATTTCAGATTTTCATGGTAAACAAGCTCTTCATTGAGCAAAGCCCTTGAGCCCTGTACATGTCGCCTGTGCTGCTGCTGAAGGAATTGCCTTTTTCCCTTTCTTATGGAAGAGGGGGAAGCCACATTTTTGCCTGACTTAAACTTTTCAATAGTTGAAAAAATTAAGTTATGTGTAATAGTTTTTGTTTCTCTTAAAGTAAACAAAGCAACTTCTGCAAGTTTTTGTGCTGAGCTGTTAGATGGACTCCTTTGCCTTGAGATCCGAAGTTGGAGTTACAGAAAATCATAAGGAGAGAGACATAGGAGAGACATAGGAGAGGCATAGCCAAAATCCTCTGAGAGCTGGCACCCTTTGCAGGGTGTGGTGAAGACTGGCTTTTATGTGTGCTGCTAAAGGCCAGGGTGCGACCTCAAAGGAAACCTGATTTGGTTGTAAAATATCTTTTTGGAGGATGGCGGTGGGTGGAGTGAACTGCTGCATCATGTTTTTATGTCTGACCTGTTTAATAATGTGATTATTAAGGGGTTTTTTTGCACGTAGAAACACCAGCCTTTATGGGAGAAAATGTTGCAGGGATAAAGGCAGACAAATGAAAAACTTCACCATTAAAATGGTCAGTCCTAAGTAGGACTTAATTAGATTTACCATGGAAAGCTTGTACTTGAAAGACTCAAACCTACATAAGGAAGCCCAGACCAGGAGACTAAATTGACCTTATGTTTGCATCAAAAGCAGATTTTTTGTTTTCTCCTTAGTGATGCAAAATCGCCAAGTACTCACTTGCCATTTTTGGGACTGAGTCATCCTTGTGAGCATGTCTTAGGTTTGGTGCATGTCTTTGCTGGAAACATTTGTTGGAGGTCCAACTTCATTTTAAAATGCTGATGCTCTCTGGAGAAGGCCAAAACACTAGTGCAGGTAAAGGATAAATCATCAAACCCCAATTTTATTGCCCTTTGGTTTGGAAGGATGGCTTTGCTACTTGAGTATTAAAGTTTGCTAGTGTGGCAATACTGGCAAAGCGTGTGTAGACCAGTCCTTATGGCTAATCTGGAGCAAAATCATTGATTTGGGAAGACAGCTCCTTTCCAAAAGACAAGTGTCTCCCTCTTGCCTCCTGCAGTCTGGTTCCTGACACCCTGCAGTGTAAGTAGGTCAGCAAACTATGTTTGCACTGCGATGACGTGAGAGCAGGTAAAAGTTTTCTGTTGCAAAGCATCAAACCCAAAGCGTCTGCCTCTTGTTTCCCAGATTTTTTGATGGCTGCTCACTGTAAATATCAACAACCTGCTTGTGGTGAATGTGGTCTGGAGCATTCTGATTGGCACAGTCTTTGCAGACAGGTGTTTTCTTTACTTGTTTAGGTTCCAATATATCAGTACTCTAAGGATTAAAGCTTTCCAAGAGTTGTGCTCTTGTTCTCTTTATAACTTATGTGACCCTTGTAAAAACACATCAGTTGTCTTTTTTTTAATAGTTTACAGATAAGGCAGAGATTTCAAAGATGAAAATATTCCCACAAAATTATGTCTGGCTCGAGAAAGCAAGTGGTGTTGGTGGTGGTCAAGTTCTTCATTTGAATTTTCATTTTGTTTGTTGTTTTGTCTAGTTGAGTTTTTAAAAATGATTATTCCCCTCCTGTAAACTTTCAACTGTGAAATGTAAGAAAACCAAGTTTTCAGACACATGGATTTTTTTATCAATCCACTTCTTATAAATCTTAACTGTCTCACAACACTGCTTTCACAGGGATTGACTGTAAGGTCAGAAGTATGGTTGTGTTTTGATTTGTTTTGCTCTTTTAGAATAACAGTAAGTTGGAAGTTCCATCTGAATTTTAACAAGAACTGTGGACAGTCTTAATTTACCTGTTGGTTTGCTTTTTCCTTGTGATGTTTTTAAAATTATTTGAATCTGTTTTACGTCATTAGTGAATTGTTGTTCCTAGCAGTATCAACATCAGTTACTGAGCCCCTGATGTCATTTTGAGGATTCACCTTGCTTATACTGCTTACATATACAGACGAGGTACTGGCATTTTTATCCTCATTCTGCCTTATGTAGAGCGTTTCAGATGACTCATTAGGATTGTATTCCTTAAGTGATGTGGAACAGCAGATTCTAAATTTGTCACACAGACAACATCAAAACACAGCATCAACCCATTTGTTCTTATGCCACTGGCTCAAGGTGTTGTGTGTGCCAGCAGTTTTTCTGACAGAGGCACAAGATGTTGGGGTGGATATTGAGCATTTATAGAACAGTTTATGTTACTGGAAGCAATTTCAACTTACAATCATGATCTTAATTAAAAAATGGAAATGATTGTTTTAGAACATGTATGGAACTGAGTTGCTCAAAATTAAATTACTTGAGAAAACAGGATGAAGAAGTTGCCTTGTTTCGTTTCCTCCAGCTCTGTCTCGGCTGTGCTCTGCTCCCAGCTCATGGGGGTTTTGGTTGGCTGGGAGGGTTATTTCCTTCTAGATCTTGATGTTCTGGTCTTCCATCTGAATTAAGGAAGACTGAGGCAGCCTTTTCTGCTGTGGTTTGGCAGCTTGGAGTGCTTTTAAAGTAATTAGAAATGTTGTCCGCAGTAGGAAGCTGTCACATGCCTGTGTGAGAAGCAGCTGTGCTGCAGCTGGCACATCTCTGCACCTTGGGTTGCTGGATGCCACTTCCAGCTCTCAGCCACACAAATCACAGGCTGAATAAATCACCCTAAGGAGGAGCGTGGCAGAAAGAAAGCATCCTCCTTCTGGGAGGCTGACAGATTGGAAAGCCTCTGCTTAAGCATAGCTGGTAACTTATTTTCTAAAGTGAAATTTGATAGAGAGCAAGGGTTAAGTATTTCTCCATGTGCTGCCCATTGTCTTTCTGAACTGGGAACAAACATGTTTGGAAACTTTCTCGTTCTGTCTCTGTGTGTTATGACAGGGATGCCCAGGCCTCAGTTTGCTGGCGAGGTGTGGGTGCAGGTCACAGCTGGTGCTGGGTGATGCAAGAGGAGATGTGGCTCCTTGCCCTCTGCTTGCACACCTCCTACTCTTCTCTCCTCCTTCAGCTTTCTTTCCATTGGGACTCATGATTTTTTTTTTTCTCAAACTTTTCCAGCCCCAAACCTGGTTATAGTATGTCCTTGCATCATATTTTTCCTTCTCTCTTCCCAACAGCCAGTAGCTGTCCTGCAGTTATGACGTAAGTGACAGAGTACCTCCAGCTGCCTTTGGGAATGGCTCTCTTGGCATAGCTCAGAAGTACTTGTACTGAAATAATTAACCTTGTATTTTGTTAACCAACAAATTAAAATCATGATGGATAACTGTTGCCTCCCATGACAGATGATAGGAACAAAACTTAATCTGAACTGGGAAGCATTTGCATAAGGTGAATGTTTGCCTAGATACGAGTGTCTGTAACTTTGAAATAATTTGATTTGTTCTCAAGGTTATTTTTCTGCTTTGGCTTCCTGTTTTGGCCTTGCATTAGGGCCTAGGTCATTTCTTTTCAGCTTACCTGATGCCTGAAAAAGTACACAGTAATTAGAACATCTAGCCTGATAAGACCCAAAAACTCTGAACAACACTCTTGTTACCAGGAGGCGTCATTGTAAAGTCCATGCAATAAGGTGATTTAGCTTGGGTGTGTACAGGTGATGCTAAGATGAAAGTTAGTGATAAATAGCACGAGTCTTTCCCCTAATCTCCCCATTAGTGCTGGCATCAACATGCTTGTTATACGCCTTGGACCTGTTTTAAGCCCCACAATGTGTTGGACTCCCCAAGTTCTGTGTAGATACTGCTGTGTATTTGATCATAACAGCTACTCACAGGTACCTGACACCTGTGAGATCCAGGTACTGCCCAGCTGACTGTCTTTTCTGCTGAAGGAAGCCAGGCACTGCAAGCCTTGATAGATTTTATGTTAAATTAAAAGTAAACACAGTTTCATCGTAGGAAACAAGAAGCGCCGTTTGTTGCAAACCAAGAATCCTAGAACTCAAGTGTAAATGGAGGTAGTTAGGATAGATTTGGAAACGTTTGTAAAGAAGCCTTTGCTCTGTTAGAAGTGAAAAGGCACATTGCCCTGCTCTGTGGCTCGTTTGGAGCTTGTAGACAGGAAAAATGCACGTTGCACGTGGGCAAGGATGGCTCGGGTTGAGGTAGATGTTGTACGTTCTGCTGGAAATGTACATTTGGGTTAGGAGTTTTCAGCTGACAGGCTGTAAATCAGTGCCTGCTATTGCAGCATGCGCTTTAATGGGAGTCACATAGTTTTCCTAATCTCCTTCCAAGTGTTAGGAAATAAACAATTTCCTAATCTGTGCCATGTTGTTGTTGTTGTTGTTATTTGTATTGTAACTTGTGCCAGGTGCTGTGCAGACAGGGTGAAGCAGCTCCAGCCCTGGTGCAGTGATCCATGGGCACCCGAGCAGAGTAGAAAAGGGATGTGAACAGGACCACAAGTATGATGAACTAAAGGGCTAAAATTACTGTCCTTATTCACACTTAAAAATAGCTCCTTACAGACTCAGGCTTTATTTGATGTGAGTTGCAGCTTATTTTGTGAGAAACTAATTTATTCCGATATGAGTAAGTGAGGCAGAATCTGCCCTTAGCTAAGACCTATTTCTGTATTTGCTTAGCATGAATGTGGATAGCAGGAGGCTGTGGCAAACTGGACACTTTCAGCTTAGCAAAGCCACAGCTTTTCACATTAAGAAACTGATTCTATCTAAAGATATATTCAAATGAATGTTAAAAAGTTTTAAAAGCTTTTATTTTAGTGTGCTGTGGTATAGATGTCGGTCACTATATATACACAGAGGTAGTGAAATGAACTTTCTTGTCTTTATATAATGTATTCTTCATTGACCAAAATGTGGAAAAATATGTTAAAAATGATCTTTTAGTAGCTCTCGTGGCTGTTTGCACCAGACTGGTGGATGCTGCTCCCTTTTGAACACTTCAAGTTGTCTCTCCTGGAGGAAGTGTTTGCACTGACAGCTGGTGGAAAGCAAAGTGTCTGCTGTGCTATTATTACTTCCTCGCCTTTTCCCCTAGCCCCCATCGTTCTATTCACAGGCACATCACAGTGCTCTTGGTATGTTTAAAGAAATGGCTCGTGAGTGGAGTGTCCACTGATGTAGATGAATATTTAAAGCTCTGCTGAGCAGCACATGGGCTGTTTCCTGCAACTGTGAGTGCATGGCTTGGTTACAGCCAGGCATAGCATTAGGCTGATAACATCATAAACTACACAAAATGGTAATGCAATCCAAATGTTTGTGCTGCCAGTGAATATTCTGATCACATCCGCTAACTCTAATTATTTCTTTCTTGGTAAAAAAAAAAGTTTTGGTTTTGTTTTGCTTTGGGTTTTTTTCTACCTTTATCAAAGCAAATTCTTGTGTTTCATCTGTCAGCAGAGCTGCTGTTCTTTTGGAAGGTCTGAGTGAAGTTTTTGAATGCTTGTGATGAATGAGCTGGGATAAAAAATACTTTGGCTCTTTGATGGCCTGGGTAGTTTGCAAGGCTGACAGATTTGTTCAGTTTGGAAATGTGATGAGCAGTATCAGGGGCCATACGTACGTGCTAATTCAAGGGAGAGTTTTCCCATAACACTGGAAGGTTTTAACATCTCTGTTTTAGCTCAAGAGATCCATAGCTAGTGTTTGTTTCTTCAGAAACAGAGCAAGCAATGCCTAGATTTTGAACTTCCCTCTTTTTCTTTTCCCTTCTCTTAGAACAAAATTGAACTACAATCCTCCAAAGGATGATGGCTCAACGTACAAGATTGAACTTGAAGGGATATCTGTTGATATCATGAAAGAGATACTAGATTACATCTTCAGTGGGCAGGTATGGTATTAAAAAAACCCCTAAACCTCAATTGGACTATTTGGCAAAATAACTTCAGTTTTAACACTGCTATCCTGAAAGATGTTTAAAGCTTTGTGATAAAACTTCTGCAGGCTGGGACTGTGCATATGAAGTAGAGGCAGTAGGCTCTGCAGGAGTTGCCTCTGCTCTTCTTGTGCAGCAAGGGAGGACTTCAAAATTTAGATTCAGTGTCAAATGCTTGTATGAAAATTGGTGGCTACCTTCAGTAACCTGCTTTAAAATAGGCAGTGTTGGTTAGCTGTGACAGAAGACTGCTTTGGTAGCCACAGAGATGGAGACCCCATCACTGAGCATTACAGTACACCAGGCACCCCACCTCTCTAGCTTCTTGTCAGATTTGCCTGCCAGGAGCCTTAGCAGGAATTAAAGTTGGTGTGTCCAGTTTATTTGGAACGAAATTGAGATTGCTGAACGAGTTTAACTTTCAGCAGAAAAAGAAAAGGCAGATTTGAAATTCATTCCTGCATGTGTGTTTAAAAAAATTATTTATTTATTACAGCAAAGCTCACTTTAGGTTCCTGGATGAGATGAGCAATTTTATGGTTGGTTACTCCAGGAGCAAAATTTCTGCTCCACACCTTCTGTCAAGCAAATGCCTTTCCATCCTTGTGTTAATTAATAAATGCATAGCAGTCATATCAGTTTCTCCTAATTTTTACACTGGCATTAATACTCCATTTTTCAGCCACTGAGAATGGGTGTAATGAATGCGGGCATGTCATGGAACATGGAACAAATGAGTGACAGTAGCTATAACTTCTAAATTAATTCTTGCAGATCAGGCTAAATGAAGAAACTATCCAAGATGTGGTACAGGCAGCTGATCTCCTGCTGCTTACAGACTTAAAAACTCTCTGCTGTGAGTTTTTAGAAGGTTGCATAGCTGCTGAGAACTGTATTGGTATTCGGGACTTTGCACTGCACTATTGTTTGCATCATGTTCACTACCTTGCCTCAGAGTATCTGGAAACTCACTTTCGAGATGTCAGCAGCACAGAGGAATTCTTGGAACTGACTCCTCAAAAACTGAAAGAAGTGCTGTCGATGGAAAAGCTCAATGTTGGAAACGAACGATACGTCTTTGAAGCGGTGATTAGGTGGATTTCTCATGATTCAGAATCCAGAAAGGTCAGGACATCCAAATGTTTGTATTTTGAACGTGGTGCAAATCGGGGTGTTCATTCTGATCAGTGGGAACTTGAAATAGATCTGTTTCTTTCAGGACTAATCTTATAGAATTAATTGAATTTTGCCTGAAATGCTGACCATGGGATTGCAGTAAAAGGGTGAAAGCTGTGTTGATGATATATCGTCTGCTGCCTTTATTATTTAATAGGCATTAAGAAAAAAAGCACCATTTTGACATTTGATGATATGATTTTGTTTACATGGTGAGAGAGCAAGTAGAATGTTCACAGAGAAACTTTGAGGACTTAATGCATTTTCTTACTAACGCTGTGTTGTATAGTTTATTACTTGCCAGTATCAAAAACTCTCAAGTATTTGCTAAGCACAGGAGCATCTGCACGTCCGGGTGCCTCGGTGCTGGGGGTGATTCTGTGTCCCTGCTGCCCCCCAGGTCCACATGAAGGATGTCATGTCGGCAGTGTGGGTGTCGGGCCTGGACGCGGCGTACCTGCGCGAGCAGATGATGAGCGAGCCGCTGGTGCGCGAGATCGTCAAGGAGTGCAACAACATCCCCCTGACACCCCCGCAGCAGGGAGAGGCCATGCTGGCCTCCTTCAAGCCCCGGGGCTACTCCGAGTGCATCGTCACTGTGGGGGGGGAAGAGCGAGTGTAAGTGTGCAGTGGCATCACAGCTGGAACCAGTGCCAGCACTCACGGCACTCTGAAAACACAGAGTGCAGAGAGTATGTGCACCTATTGCTTATTACTCTGTCATTTGAGTTTGTTTTAGGTTGGTCAGACACACCTAAAATACCTTTGGGAATGATTCAGCAGTAAATAGTTATTTTGTTTCTGACATTCAACATGTAGTAAACTTAGAGTAGGGTTGTTTGTTCAGTAACTGTTCGCTGGGTTTTTTTTAAACTGAGTAGGCTTAAGCACAGAACGTTGGAGAAACACCTTTCTGATGATCTGAAAAGCATCTATAACAAAACTTAGAAGTAATGAATGTGTGCTTTAAGCTGTTTTGTTTATAATGGATGTGGTTCCAAAAAAAAAGTCATTATTGGTGCATATGAGATAAGGTGAAAATTCCTGTTCCACAAAATTATCCCTTTCTTTTCTTGACTACCCCCTGCAGCAGAAGGGAGGATTTTGTCCTGTTTAAATAAATTTAGCATTTAGATGTTAGCTCTTTATGGAAGTGTAGTAAACCACTCAGATAATTTTGCATGTCAGTTTGTGAATCACTTTACTCAGGCATTACTAATACTCCCTATCAATTCTTCTTAGCTTGTTTAAAGTTCATAAAAAACTTTACAGGCAGATACAGTAGGAATGAAGTGAATCAGCTTTTTATGTCTCCAAATCTGTACAAACTCAATTTACATATTTGGTTTGGGGGTCTTCTCCTTACCTGGGAAATGCCATGTGATGAATATACATGAAAACAAGAACAAGGAAGCTTTGAACACAAGGAGTTAACAGTGAACTTGTAAAACTCTGTCTTTGTCTTTCTGTTTTTGTTTGTTCCCTCCCCACCCTGTGTTCAGATCACGGAAACCAACCTCAGTGATGCGGTGTATGTGTCCTCTTTATGATCCCAATAGACAGCTCTGGATTGAACTTGCTCCTATGAGTATTCCAAGGATCAATCATGGAGTATTGTCAGCAGGTAAAGGGGAACTTTGTCTTTGTAAAGTCAATGTTATAAAAACTTACCAGTGCCTCAAAATCTGAGATACAGCTTATAATAATATATTTTCTTCAAGACTGACTGCACTGGGGTTATTTCATGCTTCCCCTTTGTCTGCCCAAAAGTGTACTTGATTCTGTGAAAATCCCTGTCATCTGAGTGTCTTAAAATCACTATTCCTGCAATGTTTTGTGGGAATCTGCTACATCTGTCTCTCCAGGAGTATTTCATGTTTAAATAAATTCTAGTTGCTGCATCACTGAATATGTTGAAGAGTGTCTGCAGGGGTAGACTTGAGTCAGATGTAAGTATGTGCTTTACCTTCTCCAGTCCAGAGTCTGACCTGTGGCTGGTCTGAATCTCTTGGTGAATTCCAGGATACAGCTCACCAGTCACGTTGTTTTGCTCAGTGTGCAGGTGTGAGTCTTTCTTCTTGCGAGTCCTGTTCTTAAGATCATGTTACATTTTGTTTTACAGAAGGATTTTTATTTGTGCTTGGTGGTCAGGATGAAAACAAGGGAACGCTAAGCTCTGGAGAGAAATATGATCCAGACACCAATTCATGGAGTTCCTTACCACCGATGCATGAGGCAAGATCTCTATCTAACTGTTTGGATTTAAGTTTTTACTTTGGCAAAATGTTCCTTTTCTTCTGCAAAATTTTATTCTGAATCTCCAGTCGCTTGCATCTTACACATTCAAAATCATGCTACAGACTGACTTCTGTTTATATCCTGTTGTTCTTGTGGTCTGATGCTGACTGCTGGATCTGGAAAAACTAAACAATTGGTGAAGAGCTAACTGTAAGATGAACTACAAAATTTCAGGAATTTCATAATGAATCAGTCCTATAGTATACTTAATGTTCTGCGTATACTGGCCTTCTAAAACAAGAGACCTCTGAGATGGACAAAGGGATCGGACTGTGCAGAAAAGATGGACAGAGGACTGGCCAACATACAGAACTTGGCTTGCACAGACATATTTAGGTTTGGTTTGAGTTAATGCTTCCTTCTTCATAATTACATTCCATCAAAAAGTAACAGTTTGTTATTTGTAAACATATATCCTTAATACACCCGTGTTTTTATCTTTGTAAATCAGCACAGGGTGGTTATTAAGAAGTTGTTTACCACAGGATTTTCCTCTTTGCAATCTCTGGTTGACAAAGGCATGTAGATTTGGCTACAATTTTAGTTATGATGCATTAAGTTTCCTGCTTGTGATATGTTTGCATTGAGACTGAGGGGTAGCTGGGCTCATACATACAAAATAAAAGAGCTGCCTTTGCACAGAGAATGGGTCCAGGCTTTGCTGCTATAGAGACCTGAAAGCAACAGCTTCATTGTGGAGACCACCACTATGGGAACTGAAATATGGCCAAGCTCTGTTCTTAGATTTCTGTGTGGTCTCTTTGGCTTCTGCTGCTCTGCTTTTTTTTTTTTTTCTTTTCTTTTAATACCCTTTTTTTTTTGTTTGTTTAGTTGATTAAATTAATAATCTTATGCTAGTGTTTAGGACTTCACCATTAAAAAAAAAACCCAAAACAAATGCCAGGCGTAATGCCAATAGCACTTTGCAGACAGATACTCTGAAAAATAAGATTGTATTCATTTATTCACAATGGCAGTTATGTTTTTCAATGTTGACTTTATTGATGTTCCTTAGGCACGACACAATTTTGGTGTGGTAGAGATTGATGGGATTCTGTATATTCTGGGCGGTGAGGATGGTGAAAGAGAGCTGATCTCTATGGAGAGCTATGATATTTATAGCCGGACCTGGACCAAGCAGCCAGACTTGACCATGGTTAGAAAGGTAAAAACTACTTCCAATGTTATTGCGTTACTTCTTGTTAAACAGTCAATGCAGATATATGTATGTATATGTGTATATATATATATAAAAATACGCATTTTAATCTTTTGCTTCAAGTAGAAGCTGTAGCAAATAGTCTCAAAATGAAATGTGAGTGAGCAGCTTCTTTATTTATACACCAAAACAAAACTGTGGCCGAGCACTTTTATGGCTGTTATTGTTTGACACATGGTACAGGCAACTCAAATGCCTCTGTGTGTGTATAGACAGCTTTGAGCTCTCAATACTGTGCATTTGTGTGTTATTTAAGATATATATTTTCTTTTTTTCCATCAGATTGGCTGCTATGCAGCTATGAAGAAGAAAATCTATGCAATGGGTGGAGGCTCCTACGGAAAACTCTTTGAATCTGTGGAGTGTTACGACCCCAGGACTCAGCAGTGGACAGCAATCTGTCCTCTCAAAGAGAGGAGGTGAGGGAAAATGGAAGTGGGAATTAGATTGCTTTTCCAACACTCTGATGAGAGGAACAGTGTCCTTTTTCTGGTGAATCTGTGAAGATGGCCTATGAATCTCACCAGGTCTTTCTGAGTCATGGTGGCCTGTAGTTAACATGTGGTGGAGTAAAGTTAAGCATCCAAGCAATAAATACAAATTTTGTAGAAACACAGCTCTAATGTTACAAGCAATAGTTCCCCGATGCAAAATGAAAACTAGAAATTATAGTTCAGTTGGAAATTCAGAATATTTTTTAGAGGTAAATATTTTTACTGGTTTTTTCTTTTGTGATCTCAATTAGGTGCTTACAATTCATATCCATGACTCATCTCGTCTTGTTGAATATCTAAGGTATCTGTGTGTATAAATAAATGAGTAAAAGACGGAGAGAGTTCTGAAGGGTATGCAAAAGGGTTTTGATACATTGCATTAATATTTTTTCCTCATTTGGATTTTCAGATTTGGGGCAGTGGCCTGTGGAGTTGCCTCTGAGCTTTATGTCTTTGGTGGGGTCAGGAGTCGTGACGACAGCCAGGCCAGTGAGATGGTGACGTGCAAATCTGAATTTTATCATGATGAGTTTAAAAGGTAACTGGCTGCAGCTCTTAACATAGAAAAATAACTTGCCATCCAATCATCTGCCTGTTCCTTCAGCCCTTGTTCCTGCACTCCAAGGCACATGAGGTCTGTGCCATGTATCTGTTGCTCATTTCACTTTCTGTGACCCCATATGGCTGTTACTGAAGGCCCATCCACTCCATTTTTCCCTCCAGCATGCCAAGCCTAAAGCCCTGGAGCCACTGTGTGGGTCTTGAGTGTCCCTGGACAGGAGAAGCACCTTGGTCACACAGGGAGTTTGTGGTTCTTCCCCTGCACCCTGCAGTTTCTCCAAGTGCAGGGTACTGCTGCCCCCACCCCTACTCGTGCCCAAGGCTCCCTGTTGAGTGCTCATTACAGGTCTTTTCCAACCTAAATGATTCCATGGTTCTATGGAGGGATGTATGTATGTACAGGGATATTTCTTCATGATCCAATCCTGTCTCCAAAGATTTGCAGCTTAGGGAATTCCTAAACTAGAGATAAGAAATTTCACGCATTTCTGTTGCAAGCATTTATAGCTGATGGCACCCACGTAGGCTTTTGCCATAGGAAAGGCACTATGAATGCTGTACATCCCACAGCCACCTCACCACACTGCATGGCTCATCTCCTTCTGTTTGTTTTGATTTTGCTTCCAATTACTTCATTCGTTATCTCTTGGCTCTGGTAGTGCAATCCACCTTACTACATGTGGTAACCATTCAAAATGTTACCTTACACTGAAATTTGGTTTAGTCGCCTTATTCTCCAGTCATAACTGACACGTTTTTGGTTCCTCCAGTGACTTTTTTCTTGCATATAACTGTAAATTGGATTATTCCTTTTTCATAAATTAAATTTTAAAAAGACTTTGTGGTCAGATGTTTTGAGGCTCTTTGACAAGTGAGGGAGATTAGCGTGTCTTTAGTAGAAGATCAAGACTGATTTATGACAGTGACCTGTATAAAAGGACACAAAAATAGAACAGTGGATGTAAATTCATTATATAATTTTCTTGCAAGATATGGTTGTAAAGAGACTTTAATTTCTGTATGAAGAGGTCTTCTGTGTTGTTCAAAGTGGTGTCTAAATTAGCTATAATCAAATGAAACTGAAGAAAACATCCTTTAAATTGGTTATAAGAAGCAGACAGATCAGAGGAGCTGTTGCTGCTGATGCTCCCTTAGTGTTTTCTAGCCTTCTGGAGGCTGGGGAAATGGTAGAAGCTTACTAATGTTTTGCCAGAGGTCTTTGAAAGAGAAAGAACTATGGAAAGAAGTGCTCCCCTCTCTCCTACTTGCTATTTTGAGCTGATTTACTTGAAGTATTTCCAGCCTGATTCTGTTCTTCAGAAGGTTATAGCTCATGATTCCTCAGCAGTGACTGCAAACCCGTTTCACAGGTTGAGCTGCCATAAAGTGGAGTTTGGGGAGCTGGGAGTGCCCAGCCGGGTGCTGCAGGCGAGTCCGTGGTGCCACCTGCTGACTGCAGCACCCACGCCTGCCACAGTGGCATGGATTCGTGCCTTTGCCTGGTGGCATCAGCATTCCAGTGAACAGTGATAAAACTCCAGCCGCCCCAGCTGCTCTGGCACCCCGAGTGTGGGGTGTGTGGGCTGTGCTGGCACGGGGCAGGGGAGGCAGCAGAGGTAACCTTGCCTGTTAGGAGCTGATGGAGGAGGCGCGTGGGGAGGGCAGCTGAGACACCAGACTTTGCCTTTCTGCTCTGCCACTGCCCAGTCTGAGCTTAGAAATTTAACTCAGCATGAACCTGCTGCTCAGGCAGGGCACAGGTTGTGGGTGTTCCTGTGGAGACTGGGGAGCAGGGAAGGCTGGGATGGTGGCAGCTGCTGCCTGGGGATGGGGCTCCCGGGGTTTGGAAGGCCCCAGCTCAGCCCAGGGGTGCTGTAGCCAGAAGAGGGTGCAGTGTCCCTGTGTTATGTCCCAGCACTCAGCTCCAGGGTCCATCAGTTATCCCAGGTTTCGGTACCCTCAGAGATCTGCGTAGCAGATCAATTCTAGCAGTCTCAAACCAAAATTCAAAGTGATATTTTTTTAATAGTTACATGCCAATATTGCATACTTTGTAACGAGCTGTGGGCTTTTCCAGCTGTTTTTAAGTAAGTGCAGAGCTCCATTATGTTCACTGTCTGTGGATGGAGGGAACTCTCTGTACTGTGAGTTCAGCTGTGGGATGGTGTTGGTTGTGGGGTACGTGCAGCAGTGCACACCTGTGTCACCTGCACAAATTTCCATGTGTGCCTCAGGCCTCATTGCCAGAGCACGGGGTCAAGCATCATCCCAGGCACCCAGAGCCTGAGTGTCTGAGTTACAGGTTTTACTCCAGTGTGAATGTCTAAGGATGTACTCACATCAGTATATAAACATATTAATTCATGTAAGCTGCCATAATTCTGGCTTGAATTGGATTAAAGGACTGGACTTGTTTAATACTGTTTACTTTGACAGTAACTTACTCCAAAATAACTCACAGTGCAGAGACTTTCAAAATTGTTATTCTTAACCATGACGCAGACTTTTCAAAGACTGGGGATATGCTGAGATCTTCACACTAGCAAAAAAATAAACATTGAGACTCCTGTTAAGCTGTGCTGTATAAACAAGTAATAAAATAAATGAAGTGAGACAGAATAGTAGCATCCACATGAAATGTGAACAGGGTAATGTAGGAAATAATTCTCATACTTGAAGTGCTGCTGTAACTGAGATTTTTCAATTAATAAATGTTTTGTCAGCCTGTCTTTAGAGTCCATGTGCATGAGTGGATTTAAGTGAACCCAAAGATAGAAAATGCTGTATGTCAGACTGCAGGGTTTTTGCAGGATGTAGATTTTTTTTTCAAAGGCTGTAGATTGAGCTTTGTGTGCATTGTATCCTGTTTTTTAAAATATCGATCAAGCTAAAAACAGATTTAATAAATGTGAAAGTGGAAGATGGAAATGTGAAGGTATCCTTCACTCAGTGATCCAGTGTTGGTCTACTCCATAAAAAGCAGGAAGTCTTAAATACATACTCAAGACCTTGATGGGTCAGACTTTCTTTCTATCAGAGTTCATAATTCATAATACACCTTCTTGCACCACGTAGGTGTGTGGAGAATTGGATGATGTCTGTACACACTCGGGTTTTATCTTTTCAATGTGGATGGTTGAAAATATTTTACAGAGCCCAAAGTGACTTTAGGATTCTTTGCAAGTACTGCTGGTGGTGCTCTGTCCTTGAGTATGGCCACTGCTGCCTTTCCCTGGTGGTCTGTAAGTGGGGTAGGATTTCTTCCTTCTTTGCATGATTCAAAAAAGAATTATGAAAGTTTGCAGGTATCAAGGGAGATAAAAGTGAGAGATAATTTTCAGAAGCAGTACTTTGGTAAAATATCCTTTACTATGTTCTTTTTGCTACTGGAACATCATAAAAATAAGGAAGAGCTTTCAGCAGTATCTAACTGGTGAACTGAATAGTCTTGTGACACAGTATGTGTAATTAGCAACATTCTTCCAGTCAGTGTGCAGGAATTTCATTAAAAGCAAGTGCTTATGCAAATGTAATGAGAACACTGACTGACTGATAGCACTGTCAGATGAGAGGAACATGGATTTTCATTCATTTCCAGGCTTCCTTTCCCAGCTGGGGTGAGCTCGAGGTGATGTGTCTGGAATATGTTGGTTCTGTATCACATCTTTATTTACTTCGCACTTGGAAATAAAGCGGTTACCATCCCACTCGTTAATTACAGCAGGGTGGATGGATCATTTTGTTTGTCTCACTTTAAGACTGAAAAAAAATCAGGATTCCTTCCCTTCTTTTTTTAAATTGGGTGGAAGCCTGTTCCAGTTTCAGAGCGATCACTTCTGCCCAGGGTTGCAGCCGGACTTGCCTTCCCCCTGCTCCTCTTGGACTCGGTTTGAGTGGAGCCATCCCGGGGAAGTACGCAAGAGTTCTGTTCCAAGGACTGTTTTCAGATTCCTGAAGATTGTGAATTTTTGGTCATGGTGTTTTTTCCATACTGTTCAAACAGCAGGCACAACCCACATTAAGCTGGAGCTTAGTCAAATTCTGATGAAACGTGACCCCTTGCCCTTCCTGTCTTTGTTCCTTCCTAGTTTTAACTGCTAAAGCTGCTGTGAGTGTTCCTGAAAAGTGATGCCTGTTTTTTTAAAGTATACACGTTGAGAAAGCCTGAGGATGAATTTTCACAAGCAACTACAGATACTTTAATGTTGTCTTTCAGTGATGCACAGTAGGAAAACGCTTGGGTCTCACCCCATGGGTTTAGGTTTTTTTATTTAAAAATACCAGAGTATCTAGTGCAGATAAACTGCTAATTTGAGTTTTTCCGCTTCCTTAACCTGGTCCTATAGTTAGAATTTTTTAAAAAAAATCCAGTCTTCCTTCTGCATTTCTCTGCCACTTACTCAGTTTTCAGAATTCTAGGTCACTTGCTGCTAAAAAGCAGTGAAAATACTCTGCCCTCCTTCTACAGTACAGAAAGGAAGCTAATGAAATATGGTGTAAGTTGTTTTGATCTGTGAGTTTCTGAACCAGTGTAGAGAACTTCTCCTTTTCTCTCCTTACTTCATCTGTCCTCCTCTGTGACAGCTAGAAACCACTTCCTTGCTTTCCGCAGCACGTTAATCCTTCAGTGTACAGCACAGACAAAATAATGGACAGCTAATCCTTTCATTTGCCCTTTAAAAATTGATTTCTGTCTCCAAGATAATTGATATGGAGCAGCATCTCCTTCAGTGCCAGAAGAGTGGTTTACTTCTGAATCAGGAGTTCAGATGATGCAGAATTTTCAAAGATCAGCAGTATCTAGGAGGGCATTTTCTAACTTCTCCCCTCAAATTAACCTGGTATGGCTATAAAAATATATGAGATGATTTTCAAAGGTTTCTCAGACCTTCATGTTCTCTGTAAATTATTTAATAAGAAGTGTAGGAGCAGTCCCATAAAATGGCCTTGATTAGTACATCTCGGGGTCTGTACATGGTAACTGTGACAGCACCTGCAAAGGTGCAGCAGCATTTTGTAGGAATTTGTTTCAGAGCCACAGAGAGGATGCTGACAACTCTTGGACTTCTTTATAAACCAGCATTCCATGTGGATGAGGAGTACCTACTTACCTGCTTTCCAAAGGCTTCAACATGGAAAACTGCTTTTCACTTGGAAAGATCAGGCTGATGTAGTGTTGAAATGAGCCTGTGCTTACAGTGAACACAGGAGAATTTTAAGATTACTGTAGGAGCTGGAAAGGGATTGAAAAGAGCCTGATATGTGATTGGGAAGGTCTGTGGCAATTCCAGCTAAAGGACATTTCTTTTCTTTTCTTTTCCAAATTCCATTACTGCTTTGATTTCCAGTCTTCTATCCCTTGTTTGAAGTTAAGCATTGCCAAGTGCTTCATTCTTCATAGCAGGCAAGGATTTGTTGTCCCTGATAAAGGGCTATTAAAGAAGTTGAAGAATTGCATGGGGGAGACACTGCTTAATAACAAGGTTCTGCTATAGCAATTTGTTATTTCCCCTACTATGGATCATTAAAATGTAATGTGTTTATTTTAAAGACAATTTAAAGACTAATTTTAAGACAAAACTGCCTAAAATTTTCTCTGTAGGGAAAGTTGACTGGCATAGCTGTTGTTGGCTCTCTTACATGCCTGTTCTCTTCCAGAAGGTCACACGGGGTGGCTGCAAGAAGAATTTATTATAGGTAGATTACACAGATGAGTGGAGCAATTCCGAAATTAAGCAACTTCAGAATACAGCAGTACCAGCTGCTTTTCCTGGCTGGGAGAAACCAGCACTGTCCCAAACTAGACAATGGTCTCTTTACATAACAAATTAATATGTACACTCTGCTTTTGAGTCAAAGATTACAGTTGCAAAAAGACTCTGGATTATTTTTTTAATGTGCTCAATAAAAATAAAATCCTGTTTTTTAATTGTTATTTTTACAGGTGGATTTATCTAAATGATCAGAACCTATGTATCCCAACTAGTTCTTCTTTTGTGTATGGAGCTGTGCCCATCGGAGCCAGCATATACGTGATTGGAGATCTCGATACAGGTCAGAACCAGGACTAAAAACCTCTTGATGCTTATTTCCTTCCAATATTTTGAATACTTGGCACTGATGAGACTGAACATTTTAGAATTAAGAGGCTGGGACACTGTTCTGTCACTGTGGGTCAGGGGGATTATGCTGGACATACAGAAACACACAGGTTGGTTTTGGACCTCTTCAGTAACAAGTTCAGTGCTGTGTGAGCATTGGGTTGATTTGGTTGATTGGTTTGAAGATTGCAAGAGGTCGAGACTAAATGTAAGAAGACCTGTTAGTGCCTGAGGTTGTAGCTGCTGTCTTTGCAGTGGGAAACAGGCAGTTCTGCATTCCAGGGGCATCGTCCAGTGGCTCATATGGATGTGATAGTGACTCTTGGCTCTCAAGCCCAACCAAATAGATGTGTGCTATCAAACATAGTTCTCAGCTGTCAGCATCTGGCCACGCTCTGTAAAAGAGATTTGGAAGACTTCTGTGGCCATGTGTACGTATATGAGTGTGTAGCAGGAATTTCTCCAAAAGATAAAGAAGCAAAATCCCAAATGTGGTGGGTTTAAGTAGATCAGAAATGTCGTAGTAGCTCCCTTTTGACAATAATTTCCACCACCCATCCCGACACCGATTTTTGTTCCTGTGCATGCTCTCATTCACGTTAAACGTACGTAGGTTAAACGTGGTGGTAGCTGCAGTGAGTTTCAAGCACTTCATCTCTTTTTCCGTTGATTCAGGTACAAACTATGACTATGTTAGGGAGTTTAAGAGAAGCACGGGCACCTGGCAGCGCACTAAGCCGCTGTTCCCCTCGGACCTGCGCCGGACGGGCTGCGCAGCGCTGCGGATCGCCAACTGCAAACTCTTCCGGCTGCAGCTGCAGCAGGGCTTGTTCCGCATCCGCGTACCTTCTCCGTGATCCGTGTGCTGGCAGGGGAGGAGACTGGAAGAGTTCTGCGCAGTCCACCATAATCTAGCTCTATTTAAAGGAAAAGCTGAGAAATTACAGCTGAAACTTACACTGTATGCTGTGCTTTGGTATGGTAACTGTTTTTGTTTTAAATGCTTACAAAGCTTGAGTCTCAGTACTTGTTTCGGGAACAAATAACTTAAGTACACATTAAAAAGAAGAGAAGGGGGAAAATAAAGGGGGAGATCAAGGAAACACCTTCAGTCGTAACCATTTGGAGTTTAAACCATGTTATTGAAGGAGGATTTTTGTGTCTGAAACTGGTGGGAATCGGTTTCCTTTGGCGAAGCTTATTGAAAAGCAAAAAAAAAAAGATTTCAGGTGCGTTTCCCCTGCGGGGAACTGATATGAATCCATGTGCTATCTGGGACTGGATAGCTGTAATACACAGAAGCTACACGACACCAGCCTCCCTGGTGTGCTGCTGTTGGAGCGTGAGACCACAGGAGGTGTTGGTCGTTGCACCTTTTATTTCTAGTCCTTTCTCAAAAGATAAGGTCTGTGCCTAAAAAATGGTGGAGGTGTGTACATACGGTTTTTCATTCATTTGCAACGGTTTCATTCGGACAGATATTTTTAATATATATAAAATGGACTAATCTGAAATGGATACACCCCAGAAAATGGATACAGTACACCACAAAGAAGTAAACTATTTTTTTCTACACTGTCATTCGAGTAGCCTGATGAACTGGTCTGCAGGTGGGTGGCATGCGCTTCTGGGTGGGCTTTGGTGCCTGTTTTCCTTGAAGTGAAAAGGGAAGACGTGTTCGGAACGGTTAGTGATGATTGCTGCTTTTGGTAAGAGCAAAGGGACAAATTGAATAGATTGTGTTCCTTTTTACTTCAGATTGCTTGCAAGCTAAGAATGGTTTTTAAGACTGAGGATCGTAGAAAGGTGCATTTTACCTCTCTTAGAACAAAGGTGAAATATGACAAGGATATATTTATTTTGCAGAAAAAATGGGTTTTGGACTAAGAGTTAAGGAAAATTTGTGCAGTGACTTTAAATTGGGATCAAAAGTTGGTTTACTAATGATTTCTGTGCTACAGTACAGTCTTGTTTACTGCTGTCTGACTTTGAAAGCTGGGTTTTATGGTGTGGTTATAGTGAAGAACTTAATATCTTGCATTTTATTTCTTACTAGGCCTTGTTCACATCAGAAGTGATATTTAATTGACTTTTGTTTGTAGTCAAGATCAGCTGGTAGAACAGTTTTACCTCAATTTTTGATTTCATTGTTGTTGTGGTGGGTGGGACATAACCTGTATTTATTTAAAAGGAATAAAATGGGAGAGATGGAAAATAGAAATAATACCTCCTGCCCTTCAGAAAAAGAGACTTTGTACAACCAGTATTATAACTACATACAAGACTTTCCACTCTGCAACTCTGTGGACCTCAGACAAGCCAAACTCTGCCCTCAGTTGTGTTAGTGTAAACCTTCATCATCTTTATTGAAATCATCTTACATGTGTTGAAATATGATCCCAAACTAGTTCAAAATATTGGTATTTCACTAAATAGTCCTTGAAGAGCCAATCTGAAACTTACTTCTGCTCAGTCCTTCCATAGCAGTGATGTGGGGTTGGAATTACTCTGATTTCTGAGCAGAGGAGTGTGGGAGGGTGGGGAAAAGGGCAGCAGCCAATCCATTGACCATTATTTATTTTCATTTTTGTTATTTTTTTACAATGCTGAAGTGCTGCAAAACTTGAACTATATACATCGATTTTCTGACCTATATTAGTCGGCATATTAAAAAGTTTATATATTTATGCATTGCAGTAAACTTGGTGTGTATATATATATGTCTTTAGATTTTAAATTTATATATAATGCTTTACTACAGAAATGTGAACCACTATTTCCATCCTTGGCTGTCTTGTGAAATAAATCAAGTGCTGTTAGTTTATCTGTAAAACTTCCCTTTTTTGAAAAATCTTACATGGATCAATTTTTTTTTCCTCAGACAAAGTGCCAAGATCCCATATTCAAAAGTGATGAATGTTCCTAAGTATCTGTTTCACTTTTGAGCTCAGTTTTCTAAGTGGCTTGGAAAACTTCCGAAAAGGTTATTCAGAATATTGCCAGCTGCTATCTCCCGAGTCCCTGTAGCTTCCCAGTACACTTGAGGGCATTCAGCATCCAGAAAACGTAAGTGATAAATGCACATGATAAATCCAAGTAAATACTCTAGCAGTGTTTTGCAGTTAAAGTTACTGAACCAAATGTTTACACTTAGAGTAGGATTAACACTAGGTGTTCTTTGTTTTTTTTTTAAAAAAAGGAAAACATAAATAAAACAAACAAATCTGCTGGTGACTGGAGCGTGTCGCGAATGCACTCAGTGAGATTTGACCAACAAGTTTAAGCCTCTGTACCTGAACCAGTCACAAACTGAATTTCTGAGCACATTGTACTCGTGTCACGTTCCATCTGGCTGGGGACCAAGTCTCCAGGGACGCTCTCCGGGAGTTTTGGGTGTGTGCTTAAGATTTAGGCACTCCTGAGATCTCAAATCTGGCTTCCTTGGCCCTGCCCAAGGGGATGGGGACCATTCCCCATCTGCATTGTCTGTGGGACTGATCCAGGAGCTGTTCTAGCCCCTGTGTGTGCAGGAGGGAAGGGATGTGTCTTCTGGAGTCTGACTCCTATCTGTCTGTCTGTCCAGCTCTGATCTGTGAGTGCATCCCTTGGATTGTGCAATAACCAGGTTTGATTTCTCTCTGAATTTGGAGCAAGGCTTTGACGCCAAGGCTCCCCTTTCTCCAGGGATTGTAGCGGTGATGGTGTAGGAGTGAAGAGGCAGAGCTGACCTCTGACTTCTCTTTCTCTTTTTCAGAAGGGATGGTTGACTTCAGAAGGGGAGGGAGGCTGTGATGATACCAGAGGTGCTGAGAGGAGGGAGGTCACCAGTTTGCTGAGTGTGTTGAACGTGCAAACGCTGTAGATTGAACTGGGTTCAATGGTAAATGCCACCACCCAGCTGCCCCCGCTCTCCTGGCACTGTGTACCCCTCCACGTGATGGCTGAACCACATGGGAAACAACTCAGGAGTTTTTTTGAGTTGCAGTCCAGGGATTTTAGGTGGTTTGGCAGTTTAGAAACTTGTTTAAGTTGTCCTTGCTTGGCACAGTGGCCTTAATTCCTCCCAGCTCATGAATTGGCACTGACATTCAGCCAGGTCCTCCACAGGTGACTGAATGTGTGACCTGGCCAGCTGTCTGTGCAGGATGAGGACTGGCTGGGCCACTTTGAGCTTGAGGCACTTGGGCTGGGCCTCTGCATCCTTTTTCCTTGCCCTGCTGAGGAATTTGGACAAACCTCAGCCACAGAAATCAGAAAATCACCAAATACAGGGTAAGAATTGTGGAAGATGAGAGGAGCAGTCGCTTTTTTCTCCCCTCACTCCATCGCTTCCCACAATTCCCCCAGGAAAGTTTCTTCTTCCTTTTTTTCATGTGCCACAGATAATTTTGGAAAAATTTTGGAATTGCTAATTTTAGGGTAAAAGTGGGGGGAAAAATATATGCTATGTAAGCACACAGCAGTGTCCTCTGTGCTTGTTTTACACTTGTAGTCTTGTGGCTGCTCTGCACAGCAGAGAGGGATTACAGAAGCAAAGGTGTAAAGTGCTGTTGCTCTCATAAAATAAATCCCTTGAGTTTCTGAGGGAGGCACACGCCTGGCCTGGCTCCGTTCCTTACCTGGCCTTGGCAGGTGCTTGTATTCCTGAAGAGTCAGGGTTGGATTTCAGATCCTCTCCCTTTCTGGTTTTATAACCTGAAGAAGAGGCATCCTGAGGAGTCTTCTGTTTTGCTGTACCACAGCAAGGTCTGGTTGTCCTTAAATATTTTGTCAGCTAGTCCTTAAATTTTAGTTATTGTGAAAGTGCTGTGTCAACCCAGCTGCTCCTGGTCAAGTGAATTTCTGTAGCTTTGAGGGTACTTCTTCATTAAATTGAAGGCAAATTAATACAAAATTGCACAAAAGGACAGAGGTGAATCTGAAACCAAAAGAAACTCAAAATCAGCTGGCTGCTAGCTGTGGGCAGGCTGTGTCCCTGGTGTTTGACTGCACAGCACGTGCCTGGCACACAGCCTGCCTTCAGAAGCAGAGGTCTTGATGAAAATAAGAGGTTTTTATCAAAGCTACTGAACCGCCTGGCTTATGAACCCCTTCCAGAACACACCAGGCAGCTTGGTTGCTTTGCAATATTTCCTGTGCCTGCATGACTCAGTAAATGCACAAGTACAGCAGTGAGGGGCTCGGGGAGGTTTTTCCCTGTTTTAACTGCAGTTTCTCTGTTTGTTCCATAAATGCTGTGGCCGTGCAGCCTGCATGGGCTCTGCTACCATGCGTGTGCCATGCGAAGTGGAGGATGCAATAACAAATGCAAGTTGTTACAAGTGCCAAACTTTTGGGTTCTTCTGTGTATAACAGTAATTCAACTGTTCTACTAAAATACAGAGATACTTAAAATTCACTGTGTTCCAAAAAAGAGCAGTGGTTCTTCTTTTTTTAAATGAATGCTATTGAAAGCAATGTAAATCTACTTTTTTTTTTTAATACTGCTCTGCAGGTTTGTGTTGCTCTTCACAGCTGCCTTGAATATCACTCCATGTGATGCATATGGACACTTTGCTCTTTATTAGAGCACTGGTGCCATGCAAGTATATAATAAAAGGCAGCTGACAACAGGCTTTAGCGTTTAAAATTGTAACTGTTTAGATTAAGTGCAATTTGTTTGCATTAATCGACCTGCAGAAAGGAAACTGCCTCGGGAAGTGCGGCTGTGCCCAGGGACACAGGCAGACTGAGCATCATAACTAAGGTCTGGTTCGGTGCCACTCACAGCAATGCTTTCCAAGGAATTATATTTAATTTAGTGTTAAATGGATCCTTTCTGCCTCTAATTTAGCACCGAGGATTTGGGGGTTGTGTTCTCTTTAGCTCTTTGGAGTACTTAAATGGCTACTTCAGGTGGATGGGAGGGGTGTTAATTGCATCCTTGTTTGTAGAAGCTGCTATTTCCATCTTCCCTCGGAGTATTTCCTTTTCCCATTCAGGACTGAGTGCCGGCCTGTGTTTCAGTCGTCACTGCTGCAGCCTTTTGACATTTACCATTTTCTGATGCTCTTCCTTGTTTTTTCTTGGAGCTGGGAGCTGTGTCCGTAGGGTCTGTGTTTCCAGGGCACATTGCCTGCAGAAGAAAAGCACGGGGCTTGGGAAGGTGAGCCAGTAAAAGCTGAAGGCAGTGAAATTTGGGGGAAACTCTACTTGTTTTCTGTAGGGGTCACCTCTGTGTGCTCTGAAGCTTCTTAATAAGTTTGGCACCTGCTCTCCATCATCCCTACGGTTTTTTGGTTTTTTTTTTTTTTTTTTTTTTTCTTTTTTCCCAGGGAAATTCCTTGCTGTAGGAAGGATTGCAGCCAGGGTTTAAGGTGACACCTCTGACCAGCCATGCCCAGCGTGACTCTGCAGGCTGACTGCTGCTCTGCTCCAGCAATCAATTCTCTCAAAATTCTGATTAACAGGCTGCCTAAAAACATAGACTAAAGCCATGCAAAGTGCCCAACTAGATAAATACCTGCTTAAAATGATTAAGGGTAATAAGTGAATTAAACTATGAACTACTACCAACAGGTGATTCTGTTGAAAATTTATTGGTGATACAAAATCTGAATAATGTTTTTTAAAATTACTTATTCCAGGTAGCTTCTTCTTGGTTATAAAAGTGTTTGCAATACCTAAAAGATTTGTATAGAATAATATTTGGAGGTTATTTGAAATAATTTATTGAAATGTCTTGAAAAGTGAGCTGAAAGGTTGGAGCTTTTCAATGAAAAAACCACTAAATCTTGGTCCCAGCAGTTTTTCAGGGCTTCTGTGAGCAGAGAACACCTGCCAGAGCACTTTAGTACCTGAAGCTGCTCAATGCCACTGCCTACATGTGCCCTTGAATTTGCATTATGAAATGAGCCTGTTCTGAGCTCTGGTAAAAGCTGATGGGTCTGATTACAAAAATAGAAAGTAGAAAGAAGCATCCCCTGTGTAATTAGTGTTACTTTATTGATAAAACATTAATTTTTTTTTTAATACTGGGGGCTTTTGAATTACCACCTTAGGCACTTGATTTATTTAATTTTTTTTTATTTCTTTGACTTTTCTCCATTTCTTTTGAGTTAACGCTGCGACATCCTCAGTTTTTGTTGAGGGCAAGTTTCTTTCATGTGTAGTTCTAAACCCTGTTAGAGCCTGACAGACCCCTTGCCACAGGCTGTGCACTTGTTTCACAAGTGTCATTTCTGTGCAACCTGTCACTGGGCTGCCACCTCTGCTGGCTTCAGAACAGAAAAAAACCCTGTGGAACAATTTTGCACCTAATGAAAGCAAGAGCCGTTTTGGAAAGTCTAAATTTCAGTCTGCAGTAGGCAGTGTGCTACAAAAACCTGATCCCTGGCTGGGCTTGAAGCTCTCTCCTGAGCAATCTCATATGCAAAAGCTTCAGGTTTTATTAATCTCCTTTATTAATTTACACATGATAGCAGGAGAGCATTATCATCCCTGTCACTTGTTTTACTGTTTCTAAGTCTTAAAAAGCAAAGCCTGCTTATTTATTAGAGTGAATACCAGCACGCAGGGGTATCTGCCAAGGTGGTCAAGTTAAACACAGCTGACATTCAGTAAAGCTCTTGCTATAGTTTCTTTCTGAAGGAAAGCCAGGGAGTGCCCTCTTGAGAAATACCTTCAAACCCTTTCAGAACTGGTCTTAAACTAGTCCAAAGGACTCTGGATTGCTTAGAGAACATGGGGTCTGTTCTAGCTTTTGTTTGCTTTGGGAAACACCTGCTAAGTCAATTCTAAGCTTTTTTCTAATTTTTTTTTTTAATCCTTGAGTTCCAAAGCCTGAGTGGTTTGCTTCTTGCAATTGAAACATGCTTGTATTTAAGGGTCTGAGACTGCATTTTGCAGTGCATGTTGAGTGTTCTGTCCTATCTTGGTTATATGATGTAAACAGCAAGCTGTGTTCTGGGGGGCTCCTGGAAGCTCCTTTACTGTGCTGAGGGGTGGAGAAGATTCAGTACCAGATTCTCCTTATACTGCACAAGCCTTGCTGTGAATGTCAGACAGGGCAGGAGGCTGGGCTTGGTACAGAACTGATGGCATTGCCACTGCTGGCTGCCCTCAGTGTTTGGACCCCCAAGCCCGTCACAGGCAGGTCCTGGGCGTTCCATGCCTGATGTTTCCTCTGGCCCCAGGTGTTTTCTCTTTTGCTCTTATTAACAGGATTTTGCTTTCACTCTCACCCCAAATGTCCCTCTGAGCACACGGCCTGTGCCCATGGTCCCGAGGAGCACAGCTCCTGTGGGTCAGAGGGTGGCCACACCAGCTTGCTCCCTGTGGCTTTCTGCACATCTCTGCACGTCAGTGTGTGTGGGGACAGTGCTTAGTACACAGCGAAATGACTTTTCATTGAGCTTGTAAAACTGATGCCAGCAGGTCAGAGATCACCTGCACACCTGTAAGCAAACCTGCAGGTAAAGCAGGTGTGGCCCAGTCCCTCCTGTGTCACTGTGGCTGGAAGTCTGGCGCCTTGTCCTGGGGGAAAAGCCCCTATTCCCAGCTACCTCATTTTTTCTTTCTTTGCACTTTGTCAAATATTATTTGTTTTGTTTTAAATTGCATTTTGTCCTTCAATTAAAAAAAAACCTAAAAGCAGACAAGAAGCAGGACAGAATGGTGCCATTGCCCAAGGACAGTTTAATTTAATTTTAAATTAATGTTTCTGTACAAAAAGACCAAGGTTGACCTGCAGCTGCTCTAAAAAGTAAATAAAAATTTCTATTACTTGAAAGTAACTATTATACTTGGAAATGAGAGTAGCAATTGAAAGGCTGTCCTGGTGATTTTTAAATAGGAAAAGATTTGTTTAAAAAATAGAAGTCTCTGCTCTTTTAAGGACAGATCAGATAGTTTTGTCTCCGCCTCTACTCTGCTCTCACTGTTTTGCCTGTGAACTTGATCCATTATCTCAATAGAGAGATTCACTGATTTCTCTGTAATGTCTAATTAGATATTTTTCTGTGGAGTTCCCCATTTAATCACCTGCAGAGGAAAAACTGTTCAAATCAATACCTACCTTCAGTACCTGAACTTAACATCATTGCCCATTTCTTTGTGATCTTCAGGTATGTGGGGTTTTGCTTAGATTGAAGAAGTTTTTTAAAAAGTGTGTTTTCTTGTGCTTCTAAAGGTGCTATTTTGACATAGTTTTGAATTCCTTACACTGTGCTTGACTTCTAAAAGTACCAATATAAGCTGGTAATCAGCTTGTGTTTGTTCTGTGGAGTTTTTCTTTGTTTATTCAATCTCTTTTTTGAAAAGAATCCCTTTTCATAAAGATGGCTTCCAAACTGTCAAAGGCCTTAGTAATAATGGGAAAATGCTACTTTTTCCCTTTCTTTGTAAAGGCAAAACCAAGAAATGCTTCATGGAGAAGCATTTTCCTCTAAAATTTTGAGGAGCAGCGCATACTAACTTTGAATTCAATGTAGCAAACATTTTAGTGGCCATGCACAAATAGTAGAGGTGAAACAAGGAGCTATTCATGCCTCTGCAGACTGTACCAATTCGCTGCTAATTCCAGAGCCTTCCATTAGCATCTTGGTGGCTATTCCATAAATATTCTTCCCAGGCTCGGTCCCAGGACCTGGCTTTGTGTCTGGGACACGCTGACCGGCGTGGCTGGCTGAGCTTTGGGATGTTGGGCCCGGTGTGGGGTTTGCCTCAGACCCCTCCTGCTCAGCCCCCCAGGGTTTGGGTGCCACAGGTGCTCAGGAGGAAGGAGGAGGGCAGCTCCAAGTGCTGCCATTGCAGTGACACTGGCTTGGGCACTCCAAGGAGAGGCTCTTGTAGACACAAGCCGTGGAGGAGGGAGCTGAATTTTAGTCCTGCGTAGGAACTTTGTTGTCTTTTTGTGCTGTCTTTTTTTTTGTTTGATCTGTATCATCAGTTCAGTTTAGGCATTTGGTAACACTGCTACAGGAAGGTTTTTCCTTCTCTGGAGCACATAAAGTCCTACTCCTGCCCTGTCTGAAGCAGCAGGAAGGATCAAGGGTTGATGTTTGAACTTGTCCCATCTCCAGACAGCAGGTTATTTATTGCCTTCTCGTAGGCTCTCAGTCCCAGTGCTGTAGCATTTCGCAGTCTTGTTAATCTAAGAGCCCTTTAGCCTCTTGAAAAGAGTCCAGAGACTGCCTTGTCCTCCTCCTTCACGTGTTGGGTGCTGCCCTCTGGACCATCCAAACTCATCCAGGCTGTCACTGTAAAGGAGCCACTGGTTGGTGGCCTCACAGCAGGATCTGTGTTACCTGCAGCGCTTCTGAAAACAGCTGATAAATGAGGATAAATGATAAATGGAGAAACTCACCTTTGCTTGCAAATTCCTGATCCTCTTGTTCTAGGGAAGGCTGAGGAGCAGCATCATTCCTTACCTTGCAGCTGCTCCCTGCTGCACAGGTAAGGATGAGTCTGCACTGTCCCTTACATAAGGGTAAGATATAAAAATTTACGGGCTGTTATAGGAGATGCGCTATTTTACATTTGTTGTATTTAAATCTGAAACTTCTGGAGCTATGGAACTGTGGGTTCTGGAACTATGTCTGCAGTGTGGAACTACAGGTAGTGGCCTAAATAGCTGGGGAGCTTCTGGCCACCTGTTTTTCCACTGCACCTTTTTTTTTTTTTTCTGAGAAACCAGAGATGTAAAACTGCATCCAAGTTTGTATGCCCACTGCTTCATAATCCAAAATGGGAGCCTGACAAGCTGAAATTGTTTTACTTTTACCTTCAGAAGGAAGAACTAAAATTTCTTCATGTTAGATGCTCTATCTTCAGAGTTTTCCCTCTGTAAATCATGTTTATTGAGTTCCATGAATCTTGTGGGATTGGACTAAAGAATATGAATACGTATTATATGAATGATAACTAGTGGACTTAGTCTGACTTTGTATAGTACAAATACTCTATTTTAGCTTAAGAGAATGAAATAACTACACTGAATAATCCAATTATGGTATCTGTATTCCATGAACCAAGTAATAGGAGGGTGTTGGAATGTGATGTCACATTGCTGCCACTCTCCTAAAGGTTCAGTGTTCTGTCAAATGTGAGATCTTGATAATTACCAGGATATTGTCAGAATATATTGCCACTTTTTCTACAAAAGGCATATTGCTGTGGTGAGGTAAAAGCACTCACCTCTTGTTTACCATCTCTGGCATGCAGCTCGCAGCAAGGGTTATTCCCATCATCCAGCTGTGGTGCTCTGACTCCTGTAGTACAGATGTGGTTACTGTTACAGGCTTTTTGTGTGTCTACATGTTCTGTGGGTCCTTCTGTGCTTTGTGTGGGAACAGAGTTTTAGCTTTTATTTATGTGTCCACCCCAAAATCTTTAGAAATGGATTGATTAATCACTTGGGCCCAGGGTTTGGAATGCTCTCATCGGAGTATGTTGAGTTACTTCTGTTTAAAACAGGGAAAAATAAGACATAAATGCTCTTTGACCTCAATCAAACTATGCAATACAGCACACCAGAGAGCTGAATTCCTTGTGATACAGAAGTGCAGCTCCTGTGTCCTTCCAAACCCAGTCCTTGGTCCAAGGTTAGGAGAGCTTGTACTCAATGGCTGCTCAAGAATCTTGTATCCAGATCAACTCTAGTTCACCGCTTTTCCTCCTGCCCCCCGCCTGGCCCGGCAGTTTATCCGGGTCAGGTTGTTGGGTGTTTTGGCTCGGAATGACGTGATGCCCAAGTGTGTCCCCCCTGTTGTCCTGTGGTGTTGTCAGCTGGAGCTTGTCCTGTAACCCCACCAGTGCGGCTTTACCCGCTGGGGCCGCTTCCCCACGTTTGCACCTCCCTGCCCTGGAGCACGGCGGGGGTTTGGGGTTTGCTGTGCCCCCGGGTTGATGTTGTCTTGCTTTCCCTGTGTCAGTCAGTTGTGGGTCTGGTGCTTAACACAAAGAAGCCCTGTGATGTCTCAAATCCAAATATGTTTTCATTTCTGCTGCTTCTGTGTGTGTGAGTTTGATTTTTCTGCTTCTGTGGCAATTCAGGGATAAATGCCCATGTGGTCAGGACTGCTGGTAAAGGTTCTTTGTTCTCCCATTGCTTCGTTTTTCCAGTGAAATTTGTTCCTCGTGTTCCTCTTCTTCCCCCTGTTAAAAAACGGGTACAGTTTTCCCTGGTTCTGCCTCCCGTGAGGAGCTCTCCTCTCCCAGGTGATCATGAATTCTTAACCCACCCTGGACCTTGGACAGTTTCTCCCTCCTAACTCCCCTTACTATTTTGTCTCTCTTTAATTCAGATTGACCTCAATTTCTTTCTCTGATTCCAAAAAGGGATTTTGGTGCATAACCTGGGAGACAAGCAGGAAAGCTCTCTCTGCAGGTGCCTGTGTACATCCATTCCCTCCCCAGCACACGCAGTGTAAGGTGCTCAGCCTGTTCCATTCCTTCCCCCAGGTTTTTCCTAGTGCTAAGCAGACCACAGGCTGAAGCCATTTCTTATTTCTTTTGGTAATTGAAAATATTAGGAGATTTTCTTCTTTGGAAATAGCCACTGCAGATGAGCAGCTGGCATGAGAGAGGGTTGTTATGCTTCCATATTCAGTATTTTTAATTGAGGAACAAATAATTTATTTTGGGGAAAAATGTAAATTTTTTTGTATTTGTATGTCAAAGTGGCCTTTTTAGGAAAAGCACATAAAATATTTAGATTAAAATCGCTTAGTTGTGTAATTTTAGTGGGGACTTTTGTATTGACAGGGTTTCTATGCATTTTTCAAAATATACTTGCTGTTTTGTGTTAGAATTATTGGAAATCTTTTTAAAAACATGTATTACCACATTTTCCATGGTTGATCCCTTTACTATCATTCCTTTTGAATACTAAAAAGATTTTAATTAACCCTGTAAATTAATTTTCCCCCACAAATATTTGCATTAAGTCAATATAATGAGTTATAGCATGGGTATGTAGCTTTAAGGGAATAAGCCTAGTAGTGCAGCTTAATTCTGGAGAGATGTATTTGCAGAAGGGTGGTACAGCAGCGTTTCAATTGCACTTAAAACACTAAATTAGGAAATTAAGTTTTTGCTGTACCTCACTAGGGTTTTATTAAACCGTGTCCATCCTGTATTGTTTACACTTGAGCATTATTTAACTGTGTATTATTTGTGCAGTTTGCAGTTCTCTGTTCTGTTGGGATTATGTGAACGTTAACAGATAGGAAAAGTTTTGGAGTGTGTGGTGTCCTCATGGGTTTAACATGAGTTTGGGGAGGCAGGAGAGGAAAGTTAGATCCGTTAGTGTATTTTTCCATTTAATTATGTACATGTTTTCACATTAGCTGAGACTGAATAACTGAACTTACAATTGAACTGTGAGTAAAATCAGTGGTTTTGGGGGTGGGGGAGGTGGAGGGGTTGCAGAACTTGAGGCAAAAACCCTTTAGCTGCACTGTGGTACAACTGCCCTGACTGCCTGTGCAAAGCATAGCCCGAGGGGATACATCAGACCCTGCTCTCATTGCTCTGGTTTTACTTTCTCTTCTCGAGGTGTTGCTGCAAGGTTTGCTAAGTAGGACCTTCCCAGGAATGTCTATCAACTGAGACTTGAGTTTTATCATTTTACGTTTGTAGTTTTAATTTTCGTTCTTGTTTCTGTTTCACAGGAGATCCCACATGTTCACAGGTTAGTGTAAGTGCAGGCATTCAGGTGTAGCACAAAACGAGCGTTTCATGCAACCATGCATTCTGTAATTGAAGAAAAATGTGCAATTCTAATGGCACTTTGACCCATTGCTAAAACACTGGGTTTTGCAATTGGACAAACTCAACAATTGAAAACACTCTGTGTCTTCATTAGATGTCTTGAAGGTGAAGCAAAAGGCAGTTACTCCAGTTGTACCCATGGATGATTTGGTATTGATTTTTTTAAAAAAATAGTTTTATGATCTGTTTTTAGAGAAACACTCATTTCTTGGTTTACTTTAGTTGCCATAAATTGCCCAGTGCAGAGTCTGGTCCACCTCCATTTGTTTATTTTCATGGAGTAGTTGCACAAAAACTGGTAACAGCGAAGTAGGAAAGCTCTTTGGTTACTCACCAGTAGCTTCCCTTGCAGAATTGCTTTGTGGCTCACACATGGTATGAAAAGGGACACGGGAATTTTCCTGGATTCAGTAGCACTCGCTTTGTTTACGTGTTCAGTAGAACGTTGGGTGACTAAAGGGAGAATCCCTTTTTAAAGTATTTGACTTGTGCTTTGAGGACTTAGTTGCCACTGTGCAAATTGTGCTGTAATATTGTACCAAGGATCAGTGAAAGTGTTTTATCTTTTTTAATGTCGTTTGTATTTGACCGGGTTTTATAAATGTAAGAAAACAGAGTGTTGTATTTTGATCTGAAATTTGCGTATGGTAAAAGTAACTTTGCTTTATGTATCGGAGGTTTGTTCAGAACTTGAATCATTTTATAGAAGGGTACAGACCAAAATTAATTGTCTTAAAGGTGTTTAATAAATTAACCAAATAAAACATTGATTGTTTGAAAACTTGTTATCTGCACCTTCTGCTTTTTCTTTTTTTTTATTTTTAAAAGGAAGAACGTAGTTCAAGATTTTCTCTCAAGGTCTTAAGAAAAGTGAAAAAAAAAAAAGAACAGCAGATTTTATAAATATCATCTCCCATGAGTTATCTGTTTTATTATTAAACATTCCAGCATGCCAGAAGTTTAATCAAAGGGGAAAACCCAGAGGAAATAAATGGAGGAGGAAAGGCAATGAGGAAATGAGGGGAGGTGGGATCAGTCCCTCCCTGGCTCTGCCCAGGCAGTAAATGCTTGTGGCTGCTGGGCCATGGACGTTGTCAATGGCCACTCCAGGAAAAATGGGAGTGGGAAGGAGCTTCTGCTCACCTGGAAAAGCTCTCGTGGTTGTTTCAAGGTGTCCATTCTCTCCAGCAGTCACCTTCACTTGTCCCCTTCACAAATACTGCTCTTCCATGTGACCTTTTGAAGCGGAGGAGAAAAATATGTGCAGCATAACTGCTCCCAAGGGCAGGTACAGACAGCTCCTTCCAGGGCTGCCTGATACTGTGACCCTTGGCTGCGTCACAGCATGCAGACGTAACCCCTGCAAGTTCAGAGACCTGCACATTTTTAAGATGCCAAGCAGCTGCAACTCCAGTTGAGCAATATTCTACCTCCATGCTGTGCTGCTCCCTGCACTGGGGTACCGGCCCTTGCCTCTGCTGGGGCTGCCTCCGCTGGGTTTGATCTTCAGGAAAATACCCAGAGTTCCATCTACCTTTTCTTAAAGGACATTGAGGCAAGGCCAAATGTGAGGCAGGAGTCAAGGAAAAGCTGAGGTTTGGGGTAGCTTGGGCAAGGGGAGTGAAGGGGCAAGGCAGCAGCACGGCTTTAAAGCAGAGTGCAGGAACCAGGTGCTGTAAACGTGTTCTAAAAGAGATGATGGGAACTAGAACAGAAAAAAGCATATTTGTTCCATAAATCCCTTTTCTTACTTAGTTCCACAGCCATACCAAGGTCCTGGACCGCCAGCCAGGTTGGTGCAGGGAGCCTGAGGCCTCCAGTGTAAACACAGACTGATGATAGGGAATCTCGTGTTGATTTACCCTTGTTGCTGGTGTTCCCATGGTTATGGCTACGTAGATGGGCTCTGCCATATCTCCCCTGTCTTACTGAATCTTGGAAACAAAGACAGGAGGGCGAACTTGGATTTATCTTTATTCCACAGCCTGGAATCCTAACAGAAAGGGAAGAGGGCTGCTGCCTGGTTTCCTTTACCTCTTACGCACAGAGGAGATATAACTTTTGAAGTTCCCATTTTGCCTCTTTTTAACACCTCATTTTTTTTTCCTTAAGTCTCACAGGAGAAATCCAAAACTGGTTCCTCCAACAGGATTTTCAGCTGAAGCTCTTGATGCCTGGGAGCAAGGCCTCTCTGTGCCTCCTTAACTGCAAGGTACTTGCCAAGAAGGCAAAGTACTGAGTCTATGCAACCAGACTTGTGACTGTGGTGATTTCTGTGTCACAGGGAGTCACTGTTGTTCACCAGCTTCTACCTCAGCCTGAGAGAGGAGTGTCCCATCAGCTTTCTCCTGGCAGGAATGTGCTAGGAGAAGCATGCAGTTGGCAAGGGATCCCTGCAGGCTGGAGCTGCTGTGGAGGCATCTGGGTGTGTGAGCAGCCCCAGCTTTGCTGAGCCAGGCTTTTTCCAGGGCTGGTGCCTCCTTGGTAAGAGGTGGCATCTGTGTTCTTTGCACAACCCAAGTTTTGAAGCCATCTTTCAGCAGGCTGAGTTTTGCAGGTGAAGAACAGGCTTCTGGCCTCCAGAATCCCAAATCAAGCAGCAAGACCTGCTGTTCACTAAACTCCATGTTACTGAGTTGTGCCTTTGCACAATGATCACTGGAAACAGTAAAATTTACAGAAGAATTAATTGCTGTTCAGAATTCAATACAACCCATAACTTTTTGTCTGGAAGCAGCTGTAAAGGCAGAAAATTAATGTGGAGTCCATGGGGTCTTGGTGCAAGTCATTTGAGCTGAATGTTTTTGCCACTCGACAGATTTCTCTGCTCCAGGTGAAGCCAATGGCAGCAGGATCAGAACTGCTACTTTTGCTTTTTCCCCAGTGCATTTGGCCGCGTACAGGCCAAGCTCTGTCACGTGTGGCCTCTCAGGAATCATGAACCCCAACACTGTGGGCTGGGCTGAAGGAGTTGGCTAATGGAGAATTTACGGTAAGAGCAAAATGTATTTTTAACCACCAGGATATGCTTATCGTCAGGAAAGGGCAAGCAGCACTCCTATCTCTCCAGGGAAGGGGAAGTGTTGAGCCTGACTTTATTTTTTTCCAACTTCTTTTCAAAGTCTGAAAGGGTTTTTTTCTTGCTGAGACATGTCGTTGGATTAAATCAGGGAGTTACACAGACATCAATCCTGGGTCACAGGTGAAAAATATTAAATGCCAGGCATGCAGTGTTTTTCCATTGCATGTGATGTACGTTCAGGAAAGACCTTTGGAAAGAGTGCTTTGAAACGAGTCTGTTTTGCTTTTTAAAATACACCAAGAGCCCATCCAGAAGCTTTTAATTTTTTAGGACAGCTTTGATGTTTTCTGTGTCGAAGAGGAAAGCAGATTCCCCTCCTTGTACCCCACCCCGTGCCTCTGGAACAAGCAGCACATCAGGTGCCTGCGATCGTGGGCTGCTTTTTGGCTTGGGGCGCTTTGCTCAGAAGGCGGCTGGACGCGTCCCCTTGTTTGTCACCATGTCCGGACTCTGCCACCCAGGAGAGCACCCAGGGCCGCCTGTCCCCTTGTTTGTCACCATGTCCGGACTCTGCCACCCAGGAGAGCACCCAGGGCCGCCTGTGCCCTTGTTTGTCACCATCTCCAGACTCTGCTACCCCGGAGAGNCCTTGTTTGTCACCATGTCCGGACTCTGCCACCCAGGAGAGCACCCAGGGCCGCCTGTCCCCTTGTTTGTCACCATGTCCGGACTCTGCCACCCAGGAGAGCACCCAGGGCCGCCTGTCCCCTTGTTTGTCACCATGTCCGGACTCTGCCACCCAGGAGAGCACCCAGGGCCGCCTGTCCCCTTGTTTGTCACCATGTCCGGACTCTGCCACCCAGGAGAGCACCCAGGGCCGCCTGTCCCCTTGTTTGTCACCATGTCCGGACTCTGCCACCCAGGAGAGCACCCAGGGCCGCCTGTCCCCTTGTTTGTCACCATGTCCGGACTCTGCCACCCAGGAGAGCACCCAGGGCTGCCTGTGCCCTTGTTTGTCACCATGTCCGGACTCTGCCACCCAGGAGAGCACCCAGGGCCGTCTGTCCCGTGTTTGTCACTGTGCCTGTTTGGACTCTGCCACCCAGGAGAGCACCCAGGGACGCCGGCCCTCGGCTCCCGAAGCGAGTCCAGGGTTCACCTCACCAGCAGCAGCAGGGCCCTGACAATTTTCCATTTTCCACAGCCGGCGCTGCTCTCCCTTTCCATAATCCTGCCCCGGGACCAGGAAAGCCTTTGAAGGAGACACCGCGATTTGCTTGCAGGACACAGCAACGATGCTTTTGAGGCCACCTAGGCAGGAGGGGCTTGGCTGATCCTGTAAATACCTGCTTGCCTGTTTTAGCCAGCGGTTGGAGTCACAAAGAAGAGGAACGCTTTGAAATGCAAAAAGCTGCCTGACCAAAGAGACGGGCTGAGGGTGTTCCCACCCTGCCTCATTCCACTCCCACGGGCGCTGCCCACCCCTCCGAACCAGTCCCGCCTGTCCTCCCGCTGTGTCCTGCCCGGCTGCCGGGCCTCCCTGTCCCCCTCCTGCCGGCTCCCCCTGCTCGGGGAAGGTGTTGGGGTCCGTAGAGCTCAGATGGGACAGCCCGCGCCCAGAAACAGTGGCGCAGTGTGAGGCGGCCGGGCAGTGGCTCAGCACGGCCGCGGGGCCGCCATCGAGGCCTCCTCCCGCTGCGCCTGGGTTTTCCCTGCAGCGCTGGATGCGGTGACCTGGCAGGGCTGGGGAGGGGAGGCTGGGCTGCGCTGCTGCTCCCCGCCGAGGGCTGGGTGCGTTTGTGGCGCATTTCTCTCCTTTCCCCGGCCGTGTGTCGGGGTGAGTCACGGCAGCCGGGGCAGGGGCTGCGCTCTGAGGGCCTGGGGAAGGGCCTGTCTCTCCCCATCCGCTACCCGCGGAGCTGAGGGCAGCGCTCTCCTCTCCGGAGGGCTTGGGCTTCAGGTGGGGTGATTCTTTGCCTCTTGCTATCTGTGCTTCAGCAGGTTTCGCTGATCTGCAATTAAATCTCCTTTCATGTTGGTTTTAATTGCCTTCTCAGTTCCTCATACTACAGAGTAATGCTGAAGAATCCATTTTTAGCCTTTCAATTTATCTCCTCCTCATTTCAGCTGCGTCTGTGCTTTTCTCCGTGCTGTTGTAGTGTGAAATATTCAGGGAGAAATGTGAAATTGCCTCATCTGAAAGTCATGTACCACATCTTACAGCTTGCCATGAGGCACGGGAATGTTCCTGGCTCTACCTGCTTTGAAGAGCAAACAAAGGAAAGCTGCAAGCACCACAGTGTCTGGTCTTGGCAGCTGCTTTGGAGACCAGCCCATTTTCATGGAAATTAGGTTGTTGCTATTAGTTTATTTTTTTGGTCAGGACCTGAGCTATTCCTCAATCATTTTCCCATTTACATGAAGCAGTTTGTGAATCACATACATGTAAAATGGAGGAGTTAGCAAATGCTGCTTCCCTTTCATGTATGGTAGTCTGGCCTTCTCAGTTTTTAACTGCTCCCTGGAATTTTCCATCTTAGTAGGAATTTTTCAATGAAAAGTAACAAAGCAGCCCCCTCACTACCTTGCACTTGTTTAACGACAAAAGGAAGGTTGTGAAAGCTAAAATGAAAACAAAACTGGTTTGCAGCTGAATGGTTGTGTAACCCCCATGTTAAGAAATGAGAGAGGAAAGGGCTGAGGAAGAACATTCAGAGACAAACCCTTCAGGTGTGAGGCAGCAGTGAAGGTTAAACAGTCTCTGCTCAGAGAGGTGTGCTGGACTCACTCCTTGGTACAAGCGTAACATTAGGCCATTGTAGCATTCTCCTGTGTTGGAAAAGTGGCTTTAAACACAGACATGTTCCATTTGTCTCCGTTTGGAGATGGAGCATCAGCATCAGGACCAAGTGCACCACAACTCAGTTCAATGTTTACATCTTTTCCCAATTTTTTCCTTCATGCTGAACAGCATTTTATATCCTTGAGATACTACTCTAGTGGTTGGCATAACCCAAAATTAACAATTTACCTGCCATCAACTGCTCCGCCTTTCTGGGCTCCTTTTTTTTTTTCCTTAATCCAACCTGTTCCTTGGAGCTGATGTAATTAAAATGGCACCACACTCAGACCCTGCTCTGAGATGACAGATGCTCCTTGAATTTGCTTTTCTTTGTATAAATACGTTGTTATAAAGGTCCTAAAGATTAACTTTTTCTTGCCTAAATAGATGCTGGGAATAACTTAGGGGTAGCATAGCTGTTGCCTACTTTATCCTTGAGTTTGAAAAGGAAGGTATAATATTATTCCAATTTTTTCATATTTGTAGAAATGAATTTGAATGAGAAATCTTCTCCGTTTCCACTTTTTCAGTCTCATTGGTAGTGTGGTGAGAGAACATCTTCCTACAGGATTTCCCTGGTACATTCAGTTCTCTGGATGTACTTTGAATTTGTGGTTAGATGGAGAGATGTCCTCTCTTTGTGATTGCGTTTAACCATAGGGAAAAGACAGTTACTGAGTTGGAGAACACTAGAATGATGTTGTTTACTAGAGGAAACAACCATTGTAACAGCCACAGGCATCTCTATCCCTTTGTTGGTTTCAGAGAAATTGGGAAGGAAGGAATATTCCACAAAATTTCTTGGGATGAATCAACTCCCTATTTCCAACATGCGATGTCAGCGTTGATCTTGGGGCTGACCCTGGGTTATGAGCAGCACAAAGATCTCAAAGTAAGGCCTCAATCCAACAAATAGTTAGAGCCCTCCTTAGGCTTTTATTTGCAAAGTCTTTGCTCTGACACTGTGAGGCACCTGTGAATGTAGCAGACTGCTAGACAGGGAAGTGTTGCTTGGACCTAGAATGGCGTGTGGTTGAAAGCAGAACAGATTGGGAAATCTGAAAATTCGGAGGACCAAGGGAGTGTGTTCTCAGCAGAGCTTCTCACAGAATCTTCCACCACTCCCCCACGGTACCAGTTTATTAAAGAGACCTGAAAAAAAAAAAAAAAAAATCCCTCGTTCTTGCCAGCCTGGGTGACTCCTATCAGAGCTATGACAGGTTTGTTCCATTTGCAAGTCAGAACAAGTTCCTCCTCTCTCTTGAAGGTACGTAATTATCAAGATCATCCTTATTGCTACACCCGTTACCATTGCCTATAATCTTTGGGTATTTGCACTTTCCTGGCACAGTCCTGATTGGCAAAACAAAGCTTGCATGTGTGAAAATTTAGTGTAAGAGACTCTTCTCATTAGTGCTGGATTCCATGAATCAGAGTGATTAAGTGATTTGTCCAAACCAGAAAGCAGATTTAGTGTTTCTGCACTGCAGTCATACTAAATCATGAACGTTATCAAATTCACAAATATTACCTAAAAATACGAAATCCTAATCTCGTAAATGGTATCTATTTCTATTTATACTGGAGGCCTCAAACCTTAACCATTTGTTTCTTCCTTTTAAAAAAAGAGCTCCTAGTAACTTGAAATTATAGTAGTTTAAATTTTCTTCATGCCAAAAAAGTGTTGTTTGGCATCTGAAAAGCATCTAAAATGTTCTGTTTCCCTCAGTTAATTGTCCTTGCTTTGGCCAGCTGGAGTAACATACCTGCTGTGTGTCAGCAAGTGAGCTGCAGGTGAGAATGCTGGAGAGCTATTGAGAGAAACTCAGCAGAGGTGAAGACAAATGGTCCAGCAAGAGGATGGAGAATTGGTCCCTGGTGGCCTCAGTTCTGGTCCTTGCCCTTTGCAAGTCTGTGTGACTGGCAGATGAGAGAGAGGCAGATCTTCGAATATGCCAGAAAATTGTTCAGGACGATCCTCTGAACTCTTGGCTTCAAAGTCAGGTCATACCTTGGAAGAGCTGCTCCTGTCAAGGGAGCACAGAACTCTTGGGCCCTTGGTGCTGACCCTTGCTGACTGAGAGGCTCTCACCCCTCCTGAAGAGGGGCTGTTCGAGTTCCTGCAGTAGCTCCAGAGGTTATTTGGGGAGCAGAGCCATCTTTGGTGGTGTGTAGACATGGGGGAGGGAGAAAAGACTGCTCAAGGAGGTGGCTGATACCATCACGATTGGAAGGACTTTGCTTAGAGCTTCTGCTCTCAGCTGACTGTGAGATAAGTGTAATTTTTTGCACCACTCCTGCTCTGAAACTCCCCCGTAGCTGCAGGGGCAGACAGATATCTCCTTTGCCACAGGGCCCAGTATGATGCAAAGAGATCTCACCTTTAATGCCTCAGTGCACAGCAGTGCTGCTGGAAGGAGGAAGTATGAACAAGATGAAACTGCTCCAGCACCTTTACGCCTCTCTGCTCGCTATTTGCTTTTCTGGTCATCTCAATCCTCTCCTGCTCAGCAGAAACTATATTCTCCAGGGAAATGAACCTCCTGTGAAGGCCCTTGAGCTTCTGATGGCAAGAGGAATGAGTTCCTTCCCTTTCTAAAAAAGCGTCTTCAGTAGATCCACATTTCAGCTTGCCTTCATGAAGCTACTTGGTGACAAGTGGCACCATAACCTTCTCTGAGGCTCCCCACCCAAAGTTTTATGCAAATTGTATGTAAACTTACTCTCACCATGAGTGATAACCATGAGGTAGGTCATGCTTGAATGCCATTTTGTTCATGGATGTCCTGGGGCTCACCAGTGCCTGGTGTCCTAGCAGGGGCCCCCTAAGGTGTGCACCAAACCTGGAGCATCCCCAAGGGGTAGGGAATTTAGAAGCAATGGTGACTCATGGAACTTCCTGGTTTCCAGCTTATACTCTCAAAGTCCTCCTGCTGCAGCATCCAGCCCTCCCATGTGGCAGTGGAGTTGTTCTGCCACATCAGCATCATCGTGACTCTGTCCAGAAAGGAGCTGCCTGCACCCACAGGGAAATGAACCCACAGTAGCCATTCAGTGGGAAAAACTCTGTGTGTGCCTGCTGTTACAGGCAGAAATGGCCTCGCTCCCAAAATGGGATGTGAGCTGCCTGGGTGGGCAGTGCAGGAGAATCCTGCATGTCCCTTCCCTCTGGTGCTGGCAGGTGATGCTGGCCAAGCCCAGCCTGCACCCAGAGCTAACACAGCCAGGGCCACAGCTTCCCAGGGGTGGCAAGGTGTTGAAAACACACAGGGACTTGGTCATGTACTATGGACCGAGCACATCCTGCTCCCCATGCTCGCACACGGTGCCAAATCCCACTTCCTCTGATGCTCTTTCAGTATTAGCAAGTCAGGCCATGTGTCTGATGGGTCAGGGACAGGGAAGTCTGATCAGGGCCTTTAGCTCTGTGTTCATCTGGTGGGGTCTGCTCCCTTTCCGTGGCTCCTCCTGGGCCCTATTCTAGTCTTTTCTTCCTTTATTTCTTATTCTTTCCCTCTTAAAAGGGAGTTGTACCTAAAAACCACCATCAGTAAGCACCCCTGGGATGGCCTCTGTCTTTGCTTCCCCCAAGATAACAACTGTTTTGTGTTGCCATGCTGGAGAAGGAGACTGGGGTGTCACCCAAACCCATGAATTTTGGGAGTGAAGGCTGGTTGGTTATGATTTATAACCTGAGCCCTAAATAATAGGACCTGAATCCATGCTTCATTTGTGCTGGGTGGCTTACGCTGAGAGGTCTGTGCAGGCTACTTTTGTCTTGCTTTTTCATCCCAACTTTGGTGTAGTTTTCACATCACTGCATGTAATTACGCCAGCAAAGAAAGGCTGGAGGGCTTGAAGAGCTGAGGAGGGTTGGCTTCCCCAGTTCCTGTTACAGAGGCAGTAACTTCTGCAATGAGTGAGGGAACGGTGACTCTCCAGTCACTGTGCAGAGCCAGGGTGTCAGGCCACAGGCAGAAGAAAGAAGCAGCTATGTCAGCTCCCCAGGTATTTGGGAACCTCTGCTCTGGTACCACCAGAAAAATCACAGGCATTCCTCATGCACTACCCTGAGAACAACTGGACTGTTTTCTGGAATGGGTTTACATGCCATGCATTCAAACCTTAGTTTGCTTTGTCCCAGCTTCCATGTGCAGGCAATCCCTAAGTAACCACGTTGCCCAAAATTACTTGCCCACTTGCATTTGGATAAGTACACGCTTTCCCAGCTGGCTCATTGTTCTGCTGCTAAATATTGCTTAGATATCCTAGCCATGCCAAGCCCGATTTTTATCTGTGGATTCTGCAAAGCAAGCTGTGCAATGCAAATTATTCCAGTGTATTTGCAGGTCTGTGCTGAGGAGGAGATCCCTGGAGCTTGATCCTTCTGTTTCCCAGTAAGTCATTATTGTTATGTAGGTTGTGTTGCCCCATCACTTTGAGATATGAAACTGGGGTTTTGCAGGTCACTTGTCTTTTGTAAAAGAACACAGGGTCACAAAATCTCTGTATGTGTCTAGCAGGAAGCCAGCATTCCAGTGGTGATCACATTGCTACTTGTATGCAAACCATTCCTCCAAAATCTCACCCAAAATCTATCTCTAGGCAAAGGCGGTGTCCCCTCAAGGCTTCACTGGAGCAGGAAGGAACTTCTGCTTAAGGAAGGAACTCTGACTGCAGACAGTGACTGTTAGCATAGCAAAGTCTAAGGACAGGCAGGCAGCTTTCTGCAGGCCCTTTTGTCTCAGGCAAGCAGTTTAAACCTTTGCTGTCACTTAATAACCCCAACAACCAAGAAAAGGTGGGGGAAGCTTTTGATAATTATATGGTCATTTGAGAGAGTGCACATAAATGACTACTTGAAAATTTTATTAACTCTTGAAGTTACATTCCGGTTGCTCTGGTTAGGTGTCCTTTCTAGATAGAGGAGGCAACTCTATCAGCTGCCTCTATGAGAGAGAGTTTGTGGCTTCCTTAAACAGAGCAAGGCAAGAATAGGTTAAAGACTCTTCCCCCACATGGTACTGCTTCCCAAACAGCCAGCTATCTCTCTGCAGTCAGGCTGGGTGGATTAGCTGCTGTGCCAGGAAAGAATGATGATCCTCCTGCACCCACTCGCCTGTGGGGAGGGCTGACCCAGAAGGGAGCTGTGAGAGGAGGCACTTCTGCCTTGGGAGCAAATTAGAACATGCTTGATCACTGGGTGGATCTAGGGCATCCCCAGGAAGCTCAGCCCTGCATGAGAAGTCTTTTGGATTAAATGAATGTCTGGATCCAGGGATCTGAATGCTTAAGGCTGCCTCTTGCTTGCTTTGAGTTTACTCTGAGCTAATACACGCTGCCACGGTGACGTCTAGGCCTCTTTTGTCACAGGCTTGGGTTTTTGCTAGGAAACCCCCTGAGTTTCCTCTGTTTGCCCCTGCTTCATGCAACCTGCCCTACCCACAGCTGCTGCAGTGGGGAATGATGTGGACACTTGTCCCTGGTAAGGCACAGAAGGATGGGTGAGGTGCAACTGTGACAGTGACCTGGCAGGACAAATGACACAGGTTTTGTGTTTGCCACTGATGGTCCTAAGCATAGAGTGAGGGGTTTTCAGGCTGTTCTGGAGATCCAAACCAGGCAGATTAGCTGATTTCAGCAGAATGCAGGCCAGGGTTTGACTTTAGGTACCTTTCCTTGTATTCACAACTAGTTTAAAAAAAAATGCTAGCAATAAACAGCGAAATGTTGCTCACTTTAGCAAATGCAAGAATACAGACTTCTATTTTCTCTATTTTTGTGCTTTATTTGACAGTGGTTTTTGACTGACTTCCAGCAAGGCAATAGTCAACCTGACTAGTATTTGTCACCTCTTAGGAGCTAAATATAATTTGGATTTTATTTACCTCATAGTATTTCTTTAACAAGATGTGTAACTCACTCTCTGATGTGAGTTTTTCCTGGAAAAAAAAACCTCCCCACATTGCTGTCCTTACGCAAAATAAATAAAATCTTTCTGTCTTCTTGCCACATTTAGATCTATATATATCCCTGGTACACAGAGGAGATATCAGCTTGGGAATTGGCACACTGAGGGAAAATAAATGAATTTACAGTAAAGCCTGGTTATTGTTTTTAAAGACCTATTGAAAGGAGAAGACTGTTCTTAATTTTCTCTCATAATCTCATTTCAAGATGTTTAGCTCATAAAGTTCTGTCAGAACATGGGGCCTGGACTTTTATCTTCACTCTCCAGTTGAAAGCCTGGAGGACACTCTGGTTTTTCACTCCTGGCTGTGGTCACGAGGAGATTCTGTGGACCAATTCCTTGTCCAGAAGTGAAAAGAGCTGTTAATCCTGCCTTGTTTGCTTTGCACACCACACCCCTGCTTATTGCCTACAATCTAAATTACAGAGGCGGCCAAACTTGCTTCCTGTTCCAAACAATAGCCCTGGCTGACACATCCCCTCGTAATGCACGGAGCAAAGTGCTGGAATGGGTGGGTTTGATGGGCTGGGGCTGCGGGCACTGGTGGCCCCCGCAGAAGGGTCACCACCTGCACCTCAGACAGGATGGAGAAAAAACTGGGGGCTGGGGGAAAATGTAGGGGCTGCTGGTAGTGTGCTGTGGAAAGAAATTACTTTATGGAAGATGTTAATTAGAGGAACGATGTCTGGAAATATGGGGAAAACTTCCTGGAAAGAACAAGTGTGAACAAGATCATCAAAGGCCTATGAATTTAGTAGGAATTCCTATAGGGAAGCTAGTTTGTAAGTGTCCAAGTGTCTCAAGGTCTACTCATACTTTTCTCTGTAAGAAAGATATTATGTTGTTGCAGAAAATATTTTCATTCGGTAGTTTTCGTTTGAAGGACTATACATGGGAATATAAATTCTAATTTCCTCAGTTTGTTTTACCTCTTCTAGGAAATGTATGCAACGATCAGAGCTGGTGTTACTCGTGTTTAACAGCACTATAGGGAAGTTGTGCTGCGTGGGAGTCCCTCTGCAAACAAAGAACACATAGCAAACGTCCCAGGTATTTCTCAGGAACTGTACTGGATCGCAGCCAAATGCCATGGAGGACGTAGGTAACAAACCCAGCATTTCCATGGACAAACACTGTTGTGTTCACAGTCTCTGCCTGACAAAGGCCACTACAAGCTGGCGTGGGCACGTTGCTGAGCTCGGAATACCTGGCTACCAATGCTGAAAACTTCTGATTCTGGTATATCGTGGTGGTATCTGTGGTCTTGGGATGTGTAACAGCTTCCAAAACAGGAATTACCTTCCTCTTGTTTGAAACAGAGACTGTCACAGCACATGGACAGGGCCACTGCTGCTTCCCTGTGTTTCTCCTGGTGAGGTGCTGCTGGTTCAGTTTTTTATGCTGCAGCTGAACTGGGAGAATAGTGAATAGTGCAGAGAAGGAGTGGTGAGTCAGGCCCATGATTAAGTGCAGGAAAACAAGCTGTATGTGCAAAGTGATCTGGGCACTGGAGCTGGAAAATCCGTCCGACCCCTTGTGCTGCTGGTTTGGGGAGACTCGTGTTATGAAAATGTTCCTGGGCCAGGAACATTATTCAGACTTATTTTTCAGGGGATGCTGGCATGTTGGGAAACTTTGCATTTACTTCCATTTTAATGTTCTTTTGTTCTGCATTCTGACTCAGAATAATACCTTTCCCTGTGAGCCGGAATTACAGCTGGAACCAGGGTACAGGTTCCAAATTAATCTGTTATCCTAGAAATCTACCTCACTGATAGCAGTTAGAAATCATTTTCCCTATCTCTACCCACAGTTTCTCAGGGAATCCTGGGCATATCTTGTGAAGGTTCTCTCTCCCTGTTTTTATCCTTGCTTTGGGATCAGATGACGTCTGGCTCCATTGCTTTCTGAGCCTTTGGATAATTTACTCTTTCCATTTCTCTTCCAGCGTGATCTATACGATCCTCCCCTGAGACATTTTAATGTCTGGAATGAACTCCCCCATCTCCTCCAGAGAAGACTGAGGCAGATGATTAACTGTAGCCAAATCTACCCCTGTTTCTCTCTAAATTATCCCTTACTGTCTCCTCCTTCCTTCCCTTGGTTTTAACGAATAACCTCATGAAACATCTGACTTCTTGTTTTTTCTAGGGAAAAATTTTAAACAAAACCACATTCAGACACACAGACATACACACACAAGGCAGACAATGAATGCTCAGAGACAACCAGCAGCATGCTCACAGAGGCAGGCTTATATACAGATACAATGACGTAAATCAACACCCAGAAGCATTTATTAAATTACCCAGATATATACACAGAGGGACAGGCAGATGGGTTAAGGCTGCATTTTTATTGGTGGATAAATGAAAACATCACTTTAATGCCCACAGGAGAGTATTTTGGAAAAGCAGTGGCAGCAGCAGCAGCAGATATTAAAGGTGATAATATCTCTTTATTCACTCTTGCAGACTAATTGGCTTGTCCTAGGAAAGGTCAACTACTGCTGCATAGCAAGTGCAAACCCATACACATTCACAATCAAAAATCAGTGTGAAAGCAGCTTAGCAGTCATTCCCAAAATCATCCCCTCTTCCCAGGCAAGGAATGGTTCCTGGAACTTGCCTCCCTAAACTCCCACTTTTGATTGCTCTGGACAGCCGTGTCTTCCTTTTCTCTTGCTCAAAGATATGAGAGCATACTGAATTCCCTGTGTACAGTCAGAGAAAGAATTATTCCCAGAACCTAGCTATACAGCTCTTAATGTGTTAAAGACACTTTTCCTTGAATGCCCATCATCCTCAGAGGATGGAGCCTCAGCTCCCACAACAAATTAAGGAGGCATTTTAGCCATAGATGTAAGTTAGCTGAAACAACTGCATGAATTAAAGTGGACAAATGTCTGTCTTTTCAGGCCCACATGCAAGATTTCTCATTAAAAACTAGTGCTAAGCTAACTGTAATTTCCTTAGATGACCTTGACCCATGGGACTCGCCTGTATCTTCATTAAGGTTACAGTGAGGTGTAAGTTACATACTATGAGGCCTCTACATGATAACTCAGCCCCATCATCCCTGCTTGCACCCTCCTACCTGCTGCCCCAGTCCTGCTAACTTCACCCAACATTTTCTTTGGTTCTTGTTTCACTGTTTAATTCAGATAGTGTTTAGGACTGTAATGATCTTTGCTCTTGACTGCAGGACAAACAAGAGGCCAAACCCCGGCTGCCTGCACTCACAAACAAGATCTGGAACACACAGAATGCCTTTATTCTCCTACTGTTGATAATGAGAACCCAGCCCTGCCCCACGCTGCCCACGTTGCACCCACTCCCTTTGCTCCCATCACCTGTGTGGCTGTGGTAAACAGATGTAAATTGATATCTGCCTTGGTGCAATTTGCCGGTGGAGTTAACCAGTCCACAAGATCTTTACAGCAACAGCTGTACCATCCCTAATGCTCTCAAGGTCTTACTAGAGGCTCAAGAGCTGGTGCTGGATAGCTGGTGTTTTTCTGCAATGTCTCATTCAGCATATTTATCTTAAAGCTTTCTATAGCATTAGTGAAGAGCTTAATCCAAATGTACTCTTTTCAGCTTTTCTTTTTCATGTTCTGAAAAAATAGCCTTATGTGCTGGAAGAAATTTATGTATCATAGAAAACACTTCCCTTTTGCAATGTTATAGTAGCTCAGAAACTCTGATTTTGATGGTCAGCTGCAGCCTTGGGCATTATCAAAGTTACAGGCATAAATTGTTTCTTTTCTTTAATGACTTTTTTTTACTTATGATGTATAATGCATTTCTTCTAGGTTCATGGTACAGTCTGTCCATTACTGACCATCTGTTCTTTCCAGAGACTTCTCTGGATTTGTCATCTTCTTGCTCCGTTGCATTTCACCTGGGGACTGTCCTAAGCAAATGACTGTTATTTCTCTATTTTCTGTTGCCTTTTGGGTTGTAAGGCCTTCAAGCATATTATACTTATTTAAGAAATAATCTATGCTCTGCTGACGGGCAGGTAAAAATGACAAGGTATGTAATGACCAAAGTATTCCTTTAGCTGGATCTGTGAATCTCTAACCATGAAAGACAACACATTAAATGAATGCACCTCTCTGTCCTTTGTATTTGTTTGCTTAGACTTCTTAGGCCAGGGTCTGTGTTAGATGTATTTAAAATGTTCTTAGCACAACAAAGCCTCCAGCACTGGATGATGTGCATTATCATCAGATGGGAGTTTATGCTTTACTTTATAGCCCAGCTCATATTAAGGTAAGGAAAGGACTGTGGACGAGTGGGAGAGTTTCAGCTGCCTTTTGTGTAACATGGTTTTGAAGTGATTGCAACAGAGGAATTTCGTAATAAAAATATTAATTAAGGATGTTTTATCTTCTCTTTCTGTGACATCTCTTCACCAGAGAACCTGTGATACTAATCCTGCTGATGCTCTTTCCCTAATTTCACTTCCCCATTGTGTTGGTTCAGTGAGAGAAGATACACTTCCCTAATCTGAGGACTACTTTTTTCTTTCTTAGTTGTTCTTCCTCTGTTTTGGGGAAACTTCACCTTATGCACAAGCTCAGAGCTCTGCATCATACCCCATACTTCCCTTTGACTTTTTACGCTTGGTTGTGTTACAGTGATGTTTTATATGTGTCAAGAGCTAATAGAGCATTTCAAACAGATAGGCACTTGCAGCTTGGAATGACTGGTAGGATATAATGTATTGATGAAATAGGAAATATTAGTTGGAGGTGGGAACAATAATGCAGACAGTGTAATGGAAATGGTGACTTTCCACTGCGTCCTGCTAAATGATAATTTTTTACATAAATCCTATGGCAGTAAGCATGAAAGTAAATGGAGATGGCAGCCTGATGAGAGCTCACCTTTTTCCAGGGCTTTTACCATGCTGGGCATGTGGGTGGCCCTGGAAGAAGGCCATAGAGAAGAAGTTTAGGATTGCTGTAAGTTGGAAGGGTGAAGGTGAGGGATAACTTAGCTGCACTATCTGGTTGGGAGCAGCAAAGCAAAAAAAGAAATTTCAGGCTCTTTTCTCTCTGTATCTTCTGCTTATCTCTTTCTGCTGATTAATTGGTTTATTTTAGTTGCCTCTTTATTTCTGTTTGTCCAATTCAGATTTAGACCTGATATTGTAAGAGTTGAGACTTCCTCTTTCCACTTAAATAAATTCCTTCACCACAGAAACTCTGTTAAATCTGCTTCATCTCAGATACTTTTAACCTACTTTGTGTAGTGCTTCATCCTACTAAATCAGATCTGGGAAAAGTCAGACTGGAGTGCTGCTCGGATCAGCAGATGGCAGGCTCTTTCTAGCAATTGGTACCACCAGCTTCATCCTACATCCCCCTACATCAGAGCATCTGATGATGACAGGCAGAAAAAAAAGTATTTCTGCATCATGCACTCAAGAGTGTGCATTATGTCAGCGAGGAATCAAAGATATATTTGTCCCCAGGGTCTGCACAGCTCGCAGTCAGCCCTGTGCTGTAATGTGCATTAGCTGGGAAAGCAAGAACCCAGCGACTGAGTAATTTGGAGAAGAGTAGAAATCTGAATGCCAGAGATGTCAGAGAACTGCAAGCTCACAGCAGAGTCTGATTTCCCACTTACTACTCCTCTGTGAGGTGTCTTTCAGAATCACTGTCTCATGAGTGGGTAACAAATTTGGGAAAAAGAAAGAGCTCCTGGCAAATCCAGTCTTTATTTTATGCGCCTGTGATGGTGCCCTAATCAAGGCCTTCCTTTCCTCAGGGGCCACTATTTCTTGCAGGGTGGGTTTCTTTAATCTTTATCTATTTAGGTTTAAATGTCCGTCACCCCTTTTGGGAAGCAATTCAGTTGCCCAAACTTTTATGACTTACAGAATCCTCTTAACACCATCACACTGATTAATTTAAACGCACTTCAAATGCAGGACTTACAGCTTTACTGAGACTGCATCTCTTTGATGTTATAGATGTTTGCTTGAATGCGTTGTATTCCCCAGTTTCACTAAAGAGTGGTTTAAAAGTATTTTTTAACAATACAGCATTGTTATGAAAATGAGCTGACTAGTGAGTCTGATAGCAGGAATTTGCTCTGAGTCAACAGCGGTAATTTGCAAGCATTGACTAATGAATTCCATAATCCAGGCAGCACCTCTGTGAATAAGGGAAGAAAGCTCCATTATCTCTAATATGCATCAAGGATCCAAACATGAGAGGAGCAGCTGCTGTGTAAGAGTCTAAATGGATATTGAATACAATTTGGGAATTCCTGGTCCTTGTTACTCTGCTTGGAAAAACCGTATCTCACATCTCTGAACAGACAACTCGCAGGGATGTGCTAAGCAGACAGGAGAAGTGTTTTTTTCTTTTTTTCTACAGAAAGCATGACTGTGGTAGGCCCTTACAACCTCTGACAGAAAATTTCAGTGAGAGACAGTAAAAGGAGATTTATCTTTTCTTCCCTCTTTGATTGACTGGAGAAAGAGTTTGCCAATCATGTGTCAATGTCGTAACACTGTAAAATGAACCAGGAGTAATTAATAGTGTAGTAGGTGATTAGTATTCCTTTTTCTTGTTTTCTCTTTTAAAGCATACTACAAATCCTGCAAAGCCCCTGTGGGACAGTGGTCAGCACATCTCCTGTTGAGGCACCTAATTGTCTGTATCTGGCCCTTGCCACAGCTGCTCTGTTAGTTCCCTCATAGCTTGACAGGTATCCACTGCATGGGTTTACACTCAGACAAGGTGATTTTAGTCAATATTTTTTTTCCTGCATAGGTTTTGGCATCTCAAGTGTTTTCTCATGGGTGCTCCAAGCCCCTCACCGCTATGAAACCTGTGCTAGTGGCACTGAGCTCTTGACAAATTGCTGCTTTCTTTTCCTTCAGAATATCACATTTCTTTTGTTTCAAGACAGTTGTAGGTGGGTGTTACTAAGCTTAAGAAGGTATGTCAGGAGACTGCTTCTGTGTTGGCACCCAGAAATGACCTCTGCAGAACACCTGATGGAACTGAGTGTAGATCTACAAGAGACCAAATGCTGGGAATGCATAAGCAGTGGCAGTTTTTTCTTAAGACTAGAATCCCAGGTATTTGCAAATGATTGTGTTAATGAGCTGTCCTGGTTTTACAGACATACAACTGAGCAGATGAATATTCTGAATAATATATGTCACAAATGAATTGGTTTTGGAAAAGGGGGAAAAAAAGTCTGTTGCTGATCCAGAAGTCTTGTCTGCTTTAAACCGGTAGGTTTACCTACAGTGGGTGTATCCATGGTGGGTATATCCCAGGTTTCCAGGCTACAGTGTCTTTCAGGAAGCCATGCTTCTGTTTACAGAGCCTATTATGAAATGGCAGTGAATAATAAAAAGAGGGCAAGATACAAAGAAGTGCAAATGAAAGGGCAGAGTCCAGGAGTAGGGTACAGAACTGGCAGGTGGGTCTGAATTGCCCTTCTGCCAATGTCCTCTCTTCTGGAGAAAACATCTTTACCTCTGTTCACTTCCCTGCCAGCCCCACTCTTTTGTTTTGGTCCAATTGCGCTGATATTTCTGCAGAGTAGAACAAATCTCTATCTCCTTCCCTCTTCAAATTTGACCTGTACCTAGAAGCCCTGACTCAAAGGAGCTTCTACTTGGTAATAGTATCAATACTATAATAATGAATAAACTGTTCAATTTCTACTTGCAGAGGTTGTGTTTCCCTTGTAGCACAGAAATGAAGTATTTCACAGAAAACCTCACGAATTCTTGAATTATTCAAAACTGATCTCATGCCCAGAAGCACCTTGTGAGTAGCTAGAGGTATATTTTCATGATGTACTTCTTATTATGAATTATTTGCTCAGTGTTTATTATTTAAATGAATGATTGTCTCATATTCACAATAAATTTCTGGTTAGATTTGTTCATTTGGAGGGAAAAAAGAAAACATGCAGCAATTCCCCAAACACCACCTTGAAATCCTGCCAAGTACGTATACCTGAGATATCTGTTGTGCTGCATGGAGCCAGAAGAGGAAGTCTGGAAGAACAAAAAAGCCAGGATTGCAACTGATCCAACTTCTGTTTGCTATAATTGATAGGAGATATGAGGAAGGGTGTTAATTTTAACGTGTTCAGCCCTGGGTCACACACTGGCTATTTATTGCAGGTTGGATGGCTAATGTGCATTTTGGTGAGCTGGGCAGCCAGCAGCCTGTTTCAGTTTCACTTGTCTAGACAGGGTTTTGGGTTGCCCTGTTCTGGCAGGCAATGTGAGATTTCATGCCTTGATCTTATCGTGCTGTGCTGAGTTTACTTCAGAGAGAAGAACACCTGCAGCCCGAGAGTGGGGATTCAGGGGGAGCTGCAAATGCGCAGCACGTCTGAGGATTTGGACCTCTGTCCTTGACAGGTGTCTTTTGGAGTGGCTTTTGCAGTGTCTCAGTGTATTTCAACACTTTGGAATGGTGGATTTCCAGACTTGGATCCTTTCAGGTAACTCATGGGTCGATCGCTGTAGAGCAGCCTTGATTTTTTGCTCCCTTCTGTGGAACACAAGTGGAAAACATCTGCTGTAATTTGCCAGGAAATTCACTTAAGGACATCAGACTCTTACATAACGTCCTCCCGTTGTCGAGCAGCTCCCAGAGAGGACAACTGTGGTAGATTTAAAGCAGTGGTTTGAGCAGGTGGCTCATTTGCACAGACTTTCGCTGGAATAGTCCCCCTGGTTGTATTTCTGAGTGAAGCCTTGGTGCAGGTGAGTGTATGTGAATAGTCCTACTATCGACACGATTATCATATGTACCAGAACAGTGCCTCAGGTCAAACAAGAACAGGTCTCCCTTGTACCAGGCACCCTATGAACTCCTGGAAACAGACAGTTCCTGCAGCGAAAACTTGCATCTAAACAAAGCTGTCCTTTTCTACTTTGGTTTGCAAGTATTTTTTATTATTACTTTTATTGCAGTTCCATACACGTTTATAGGTATGAGTAGATCTGGGTTTATTTCAGGGTAAATGCCTGCGTCACTCACCCCTCGCAGTATATGGTGCACAAAGCTCTGTGGGAACTGCCTGTCATGTTTACTGCACAATGACCAGTCACTCTATTTAAGTTCAGGAGGTGATTACCAGGACTATGAGATACTGACAATTTGAACCTCTATAAAAGAGATTTTTGTCTTCCTGTTGGTTGTATTATTCATGTCATTAAATGAGTGGCTTTCTTTTAACCTTTGCCAAGCTGCATAATTCTGCATCGTTTTATCAACTGGTACTTGGGAGTATGCTGGAGACTTCCTTGCTTTTTATAAATAATTTTGATCCTGACATGCAACAAAAGTATCCCTCAAATTCGCTAGTAATTGATAGGTTAAAAAACCTTCCTTTCTGAAAGTGTTTAGACAGCAATTCTCCTGTCAGATGCAAGCCTGTTTCAACAGAACAGCTCTGTCACAACACACGTGATGGACATGCTCGCTGTAATTGTGGTCCAGCTGGTCACGTATTGTCTTTGACAGCAGCCACTACAAAAGGTTTTATGGCAAAGGCTCCCAAGCCTTTCCAGTAGCAGCTTGCCTCTCCAACAGATAATCCGTGTGTGACTCGTGATGCGAATGGATCAGATGAAAGAGCTTTCTCTGGGGTGGGCTGGTGACGCTGCCCGCAACTGCTGGCACCTCTCTTGGCATGGTGACCTGTCCGAGAACTATTGCACAGGGAGATGCCACCAGAAACCCAGTCAGGGCACACACTCCGGAATAATCAGCTCATCACAGGGCAGACCCTCTCCCAGCCTCGCTCAATCAGAGGTGAGCTTACACTTTTAAATATTTCAAGTATAAAGGTTTATACATTCTCTGAATATGTTGCAAGCACAAACTAAAACCACCCTGTAAATTCCTTCTGAATTCTGGACCTTGGTAATACTCATTGTGAGGGGTCCCACAAATCAATGGTATGTATTGCATGTGTTATATAAAATGTATTTTCTTTAAGTGGTCCTAACCCTGGCTGTGCAAATGAGGAAATTGGAAACAAGGTCTGAGTTCTACCACTGAGAAAAAAGCAAGTATTGATGGTACCATTTCTCTGGGGATGGCATCCATATTGCACACAGCATCTCTCAGCTGTTAAGCGGTTTAGAGGACTTAGAAGGGAGTTGGTTTTTTCATTGCTTTCTTTTTTTTTTTTTNCGCATGTGCTGCTTCGCGGACGATCAGAGGACACTCCACACCCTGCTCAGCACAGTGTGAGAGGGTGCTGCTCTCCCTGGGCTTCCAAGGGCTGGCACATTGGGGAGCGCAGCCGTTCCCAGTTTCCCCATAAAGCCAGAGGAAAGGGAATATCCCTGCTGAAGTGCCAGCAGCCTGGCACGGGCTTCCTTGGCCATTCCCTGCAGGGGTTGTACGAGAGCTGAACGCCGGAGCGAGGATGCTCAAAACTCAACCCGCGATGATCTGTCACCTACAAGGCGAGGTGGTGACATCCCCTGCGCCCTGCCCAGCGAGGGCAGCGGGAAGGGGACGCTGGCCGCACCGAGGCTCCCGCTGCCCTCGGGTTCCACCTGGGGCTGCCCTCACGGCGGAGGGGCCTGGCGGTGCCCGCACACCCCCGGCCCTGCCCAGCCCCGTGCCCCGATGAGCCGCGCTGGGCGAGGTTTAGGTTGGACGTTAGGCGGGATTTCTTCACCAGAAAGGGCGATCAGACATCGGAACGAGCCGCCCAGGGAGGTGCTGGAATCAACGTCCCCGGAGGTGTCTGAGGGAAAGACAGGACCCGGCACCCGGTGCCGCGGCCCGGCTGACGAGGCGGCGTTGGCTCGCAGGTGGGGCGCGGTGACCTCAGAGGTCTTTTCCAGCCCGAGCCATCCCGGGCTCCCGCGAGGGGCGCGGCGCTTCCCGCGCACCTCCCGCGGCCGCCGCTGCCCGGAGCGGCTCCGCGGCCATTGACGTCAGGCAGGGCGGCACGTGACGGCGGCGGGGCCAATCGCGGCGCGCGGGGNGGAAGTTTGAATAAGGATTTGATCGCTTCCCTTTCCCCCTTCTCCCCTCGGTGCGGCTCAGTCTCTACCCCCATCTTCCCCGACGGGTTTTGTTGGCTTTTTTTTTTTTTTATTTTTTTTTTTCCTCTTCAGCGTGCAATTTTTTTTTTTTTTTTTTTTTTTTTTTTTTGCCCGGGGGGTTGGGTTT